>JAKSZT010054400.1:2397371-2543740 GCA_026826555.1 Tolypeutes matacus
ACTCCTGCTCCTCCCCTCCTCCTGCTCCTGCTCCTCCCCCTCCTCCTACTCTTCCTGCTCCTCTCCCTCCTCCTGCTCCTCCTGCTCCTGCTCCTCCTCCTGCTCCTCCCCCTCCTGCTCTTCCTGCTCGTCCTCCTCCTGCTCGTCCTCCTCCTGCTCCTCCTCCTCCTGCTCCTCCCCTTCCTCCTCCCCTTCCTCCTCCTGCACCTCCCCTTCCTCCTCCTCCTCCTCCTCCTGCTGCTCCTCCTCCTCCTCCTTCTCCTCCTCCTCCTCCTGTTGCTCCTGCTCCTCCTCCTCCTCCTCCTTCTTCTCCTCCTGCTGCTCCTCCTGCTCCTCCTCCTGCCCTGCGTTTCCTCCCCACCTCGCGAGAGCCGCTGAGGTGATGCCCGCAGCTCTCTGCGCCCCGGGCGCTGGGTCCCTGGCGCCGGGCGCACATCCCGGGGAGACGCCGGGAGGGGCTGCTGCGGCGGCGGGCACGGCGCCCCCCTCGACGCCCCCTCCCAGACCGTAAAAGCCCCGCGTCTCGGCGAGCTAGCGGGAGAGAGGGCCGGGAGCCATCTGCTGGCCGCGAGGGTGGAGGGCCGCCCGTGCAGGGGCCCCCGAGTCCCTGTCCCCCACCTCGGGCCAAGGCAGCGAGAGCCCGGGAGCCTGCAGAGTCGCACGGAGCCTGCAGACCCATCTGCACGGAAAGCGCTTCTTCCCGGGACCCCTTTAGGCACATTCCCTTCGTGCGGCATGTTGCCACTGCGTCGGCATTGTTAATCTTCCCTTTCTTGTGAGCAAGCGCTAGACGAAACCTGTAAGCACGACCCACACGGCGAGGAGATCGTTTTCGCGCGAGCTCAGCGTGTGCTTCGCAGCCACGGTTTGAATCTCAGACGTGGGCGATGTGCGCGCGCCTCTCGCTCGCAGGGGAGCCCTGCTCCGCTCTGGGTTTATTTGGGGAGCTGAGCATTACTCACAGAGGCCGGAATAAGCCTGCTGATGGGTCGGAGCTCCCTCCGACTTCCCTGAGCTCCGGCCCCAGAGGGACAGCTTCAGGGCTGAAAATACTGGGGTGCCTGCCTCGCTGCCTGGCGGTAGCGCAGCGCCTGGGAATGTCCCTGACATTGGAATCGGGTTCCGTTTTCAGAGGACAGAGAGAAGGGAGGGAGAAAAGGGGAGGGCAGCCCACATTTTGGCTGTCTAGTGTTGTTGGGGGTTGTTGGGGGTTTTTTTTAATCTTTTATGTTTTGTATTCATTTTTTTGGCCGTCTAGTTTTAAACATTGCTGTCTACCTTGAATTACCCAAGACTAAATCTTCAGTCTCTCTGCTGGGCATTAAGACATTTACCGGTCTGACCCCTTCCCGCCCGTCTAACCGCTCCCAACCCCCACAATGTTTCCAAGCCTCGCTATTGCTTCTTCCCTTCCCCTATGACACTCATCTATGTTTCAGATCCCAGCCTTCTTAGTGAAAATTTCCCAGGATTTTCCGGATCACTGGGATCCCTCTATTCTAAACCACAAGAATGTATCCTTGAAACACCCCATTGTAAGTGTTACCGTGCAATGCCTCCTTACATTGCTTCTGTATTTGTCTAGTTTTGGGTTTTTTCTTTTAAGGAGGTACGGGGGATGGAACCCAGGACCTCGTATATGGAAAGCAGGCGCTCAGCCACTTGAGCGGCTGCTACATCCGCTCCCCTGTCTCGTTTTATTTAACTCTTGCATTGTTCCCTGAGTTTGTCTTTTTTTTTTTTTTTAAACCGGGATGTCCCGGGTATGGAACCCGGGTCCCTCCATATGGGAGACGGATGCCCATCCATTTGAGCCACATCCGCCCCCATGTTCCCTGAGTTTGGATTTGTCTGCCCAACTAGACTGAAGGGAGCTTGAAGGCAGACTTTTATCTTCTGTGATTGAACCTCCTCAGCAGTCGTGTGCAAAGTACGTGCTCAACAAACATTTGTTAACTGATTGATTTTAGAGTTTCCCAGATCGCAGGCCCCCAACTGTTTTTCTCAGAGGCTGGCAATTTCTTTTAACTAGGCATTTCCTTAATTCATTAAATATCCTTTTTCTGCAATAAATAGAAATTAACATCTCAAAACCAGTCTTTCATTCAACTGTGTGTGTTAAAGAGGATTTTTCTGGCACATACCAATGAAGTTTCAGAAATAGCCCCCAAAGGTTCCAAATCATGTGGTAACTCAGGAAAATTAAGGACAAAAGATTTGTTCCCCCCCTGTGGCCTGGGCTAATAGAAGGAATAAAGGGAAGGCTGCATTGCAGTCTTGTAATTCAGTGCTCCCTGGCTTCTTTTAAAGGAAGCTCGGCCTTCAATAAAAAAAGCTTTTCACTGCCGGAGGATTCTGATTGCCTTCTGTCCCTCTGAAGGGGCGGATTCAAATGCATCTCCTATCTCAACACTTAAAAAACATTGACTGGTTTTGGAGATCAAAGTCATTTACTTCTTGGGTGCAAAACCCAAATACGTTTCAGAAGAACAAGCAGAGAACTCAAAGGGTCACTGTTATAAAGCTGGAAACTCCAGCCACCAGTGAGCAACCCTGGCTCAGCTCACTCGTGGCCAGCTTAGAGAATGCAGTTTGCATTCTGAAATGTGTGCTGGTTGAATGAAATCTGCCCACCTCTCCTGATCCTGCAAATCTTCCTCTCAGTACCTGCCCTCCCACTTCCATACTTTTAAGTTCTTGCCGCCTATTTAGTCTTGATTCAGAGGGTTTAAACCACTATATGCCGCTGATTGTCACTATAAATGTGATTAGCTACAGCAGAGGTTCTTAACCTTTTGTGTTCATGGACCCCTTTGCCAGTGAGATGAAAATCACGGACCCCTACTAAGTCCACACCACACTGTGTATTATTATTATTATTTTTTTTTAAGATTTTATTTATTTATTCATTTATCCCCCCCTTGCTGCTTGTGCTCGCTGGGTCAGCTAACCACGCCGTGCGGGCGGGCCTGCCCTCACCAGGAGGCCCTGGGAACCGAACCCGGGGCCTCCCATATGGTAAACGGGAGCCCTACTGATTGAGCCACAGCCACTTCCCACACTGTGTATTATTTAATAAATATATCACACCCTCACCAACACATCCCCACAAGAATGTTTTGTTTTTTTTTGAATTTTCAGTTCAAGCTCACGGACCCCCTGAAATCTTTCCAAGGGGTCTGTGGACACTTGGTTGATAACCCCTGAGCTATGGTTTCAACTGAGTAAATATATCAGGCTTTGTTTGAGCACTACAACTAGCATTGTAAATTTGAAACCTATGAGTCAGAAAGTAAGAGAAACTGTTTCTTCAGTGAATCTCTATTTGCACTTGAGCTTTTTAAAAGCTGAATAAATTTAACTTTCTGAGTGGCAGAGTTATTTTTAAAAGTTATGCATGGATCTTTTATACTTAATTCAATGACATTCATTCATATTTGTATAGTACATTTTGTAGTGCCTTATAGTGAGTGAATGCTCTCTGAACATGAAAATCTGCTGAAAATAGTTAATGTATCTAAAATAATCTAACACATTATCTTTAGAATTGTCATATGATTAAACCCATGGAAACAAAATAAACAAACCAAAAAACACACATACCTACCTAAGTAACTTTCTGATCTTGCCTGCTGCATTGAGAAGCGGTTTTAAAACTGCAAAGTATTCAGAAATGTGAGAACCAATAGCATTTCCACTCCCCAAGCAATGATTCAAAGACTGTCTTTCCACCCTTAGCCACCATTGTTGAGGGCTTTCCTACAGAGGCAAGTGTAAATCACCTGGGTTAATGTAGATTTTCAGGAGAAGTATGCAATGTAAACCTAAGCTTGCAGGCACCTGTAGGAAAATTTAGTTTATCTGATGGGCGGCAAATAGTTATTAAATAGCAGATCCTTGACAGATATGACTGAGCAAGAAGGAGAAAAATCAGTTATTGATTCCTAAAACATTCATCGAGTGCTCAAAACACTTGAGCACTTCCATAGATACCACATTGCCTTGATTCAAAGAAGCACTTTTCCTCAGTTTAATGTTCATGGACTCCGAATGCTTTTTATAATTCCTGTGTACAACAATTATACACACCCAGTCTCCCACACAAATGCAAACTCCATCATCGAATCAATGGGGCACTAACAGGTGACCTCTGGCAAGTGAGGAAATAAGGCTTTGGCATCTTTGAGCCACATCTTTAACCCTTGGGTCAGCAGGTATAATCACTGTATCTTCATCACAATGAGAAAACAAATTCAGATTTGTAGAGTGATCTGCCCAAAGTCGCATGGCTCTGAAGAGTCAAAGAATGACTGAAACAAAATGTGAGATTTCCAGTCCAGTGTTCATTGCATGACACCCCCCCATTTTACCAGGCTCCAGGGCTGGGCTGCGTGGGAAGTGTAAAGATGACCTGGGCTTGGGCCCCCCACCCTCAAGAGAGTCTTCTCTAGGAGGAAGACCACAGGGGAGCTTTGGTTGCCCTACAATGAGTCCAGAGCCTGCCACATAGTAGGCAGTGATGTAATCAAGTCCTTTAAGAAGGTCCAGTGTACCTGTGATAGTTTGAATTTGGTGAATCCCCAAAAGACAAAGATTATGTTCTTGAACTAATCCATTTCTGTGAGTGTGGGGCCCTTTTGATTGGACTGTGTCAGTGAAGCTTGACAGCTGGTTGGGTCTCTGCCCTCTTGTTAGAGCTTTATATAAATTGAGACAGAGAGAGAGACAGGCAGAAAAAGGAAGCTGCCATTTTTGATCCTGCCATTTGAGAGAGAGGAGAGAGTAGAGAGAGGACTCCAAATTCACCTACAGCTGCAGAAAGGCAGAGAAGCCCTGAGAGAGTTCCCAGAGTCTAGAATCATCAGAGGCACGGGAAGAGGTCCCCAAGAGGCTGAGCCAGCGGAGCATCTCAAGGCTGAGGAGATGAGTCATATGCCTGATGGCCCACAGCTGAACTCGGGAAGAAAGTGGAGCAGCTGAGGCTGAGAGAGGAGGCCCAGAGAGAGACAAGCCCTATGCCTGGTTGCCCACAGCTCAGCTCCAGGAGACGGTAGATTCTGGAGGGGAAGGCAGAAATAGGCAGTCATCTTTGCAATGTGGTAGGATGCTGATTTTGTGAGAAAGCATCTCTGATGGTGCTTTGACTTGGACAATTCATGGCCTTAGAACTGTACACTTTCATCCTACATGAAATCCCCATTATAAAAGCCAGTCCAGGGAAATGGATGTGGCTCAAGAGGTTCGGCGTCCATCTACCATGTGGAGGGACCGGGGTTCTATCCCTGAGACCCCCCAAAAAAAAAAAAAAAAAAAAAAAAATTAAAAATTAAAAAAATTAAAAATAATAAAAAATTTAAAAAGCCAGTCCATTTCTGGTATTTTGCATCGCCAGCCCTGGGACAAACTAAGACAGTACATAAACTTTTTCTAAAATAATAAAGTAAAGGCAAATGTGTACGTGTCAAATGAGTGAGGGCATTGAAATTCAGAGGGGAGAGAGGGCACTAGAAGAAGGAGAGGTGCTTTTATAAACTCAGCCAGCAAATGTGAGTTGAGCACTTGCTGTTTGTCAGAGGCTACGTGGGGGATTATACAGACTCTTCATGGAGCCCTCATAGAGCAGTGTAGTCAGGGGGAGAGAGAAAGAGCAAGAGTGAGAGAGAGAGAGAGAAGCAAACAGATAAACAGGCATAAGTGTTGAGATGAGGAATACAGAGGCCTATGGAAGGGGGAGGAGGGAAGGAAGGGAGTGATAGTGGTCCTGGTAGAAAGAACAGAATGTATAAAACATAGAGACAAAGTAAGATATAGAGAAACTGAAAGAAATATGACAGGTTATAAGCAATAGAAATGGAAGGAGATGGAAAAGGTAAGAAGAAATTATATCTTGCAGGACCTTCAGAGTCACTAAGTGAGTCTGAATTTATCTGAAGAACAAAGGAGAGCCCTTGAAAGAATGTAGGTAAGGCAACGATCCATTCAGATTGTCTGACTTAGACAGTTAACCTGGTTGGAATAATAGAAAAGACTGGAAGCAGGGCAAGGAGGCTAGAAGCAGAGACACAAGTTAGGAGGCTCTTCAATTGAAGTAAAAGAAAACAGGAAAAAGCCAACAACAGTGATAGTTTGAGCTAGGGTACTGGAGAGCGCTGGTCAGAGCTAAGAGCTGTGGATGAGGCATGTGATGGTTAGGCTATGTGCCAGCTGGGCCAGGTAATGGTGCCCAGGTGTCTGGTCAAGCAAGCACTGGGCTATTGAAATGCAAGGGCATTTCATGGACTTTAATCATCAGTGACTTGACTGCATAGATGGCTGGTTACATCTACAATCAACTGAGATTGCCTTCAACAATGGGTGACATTTAATCTAATCAGTTGAAGGCCTTAAAAGGGGAAGTGATTTCAGCTTTCAGAGAGAAAATTCCCATCTCTACTTCAGACAGACGGCGTCTGCAGGGGAACTCATCAAGGACCTTCATCGGCGTCTGCAGGGGAACTCATCAAGGACCTTCATCGGAGCCTCTGGTTTGCAGCCTGCCCTGCAGAATTTTGGACTTGTGCATCTCCACGGTCACATGAGAGAATTTTATAAAAAGCTCATACTATTTACAGATATGTCCTGTCGGTTCTATTTCCCTAGAGAACCCTGACAAATACAGGGAAGGAAGGAAGGAAGAGTCAATGAGGCCCAGGGCTCCAAGTAGCTGAGTGGGCAGGAGGTGGCAGTCACCGACTGGAATGGAGAGCACATGTGGTGAGCACAACGAGGCGCTCAGGTTTCCACCTGAAGAGTTTGAGGGGCCTGAGGGACTTCTGAGGGGTGAGGTCCATTAGGTGGCTGGATTCGGAAAGGTTCTGGCTTGTATATCCAAGATTCCTCAGCAACTGGTAATTAAAGTTAAAGGAGGTAGTGAGAAAACTGAGCTTATCTGATTAGATGACAATGGGAGGTACTTGGTTATTAAAGAGCACGTTCCTCTTGGGAAGTAAGTGAGAGCTAACCAGGAAAATGGGGAATGCAAGGAGAAAAGAACCTGAACAGAACTCTTAAGAATTAGGAGTCTGCCAGACAAGAAGGGCTCCAAGGGAAAATGTATATGTTACCTATTGCTGGGTAACAAATGGCAGAACTGCTGACAACAAGGAGCATTTAATGGTTCGTAGGTTCTGTGGGTCAGGAATTTGGAGGCAGCTTATGGGTGGCTCTGGCTGAAGGTCTCACAGGAGGTTGAAATCAGGCTGTCATCTGGAGGCACAGAGGGGGGCTTCACGTGGCTGCTGGCAGGTGCCACTTCCTCACCAGTTGCTAGCCGGAGCCTCCATTCTTTGCCACAGGGCTCCTTGAGTGTTCTCGCGCATGGCAGCTGGCTTTCCGCATATGCGTAACTACATACACATCCAGGAAGAGCGAGGAGAGAGAGACCTGCCGGGACAGAAATGCAGGGTCTTTTATAACCTAATCTTAGAAGTGACATACCATCACTTCTGCTGTTTTCTGCTGGCCACATTGATCAACCCAGCTCAATGGGGGAGGTGACCGCCTAAGGGTGGGAACACGGGGAGGTGGTATCGCTGGGACCCGTCCCGGAGAAAGGCTACTTCAGGGACAGAGAAGGAACGTCCAGCACAGCGGTAGTAGGAAACCAGGAAGGGAAGCAGCCAAGGCAGGAAAACAAGAAGAATTAATATTTCAAGAAGGGGGAAATGGAGAACCATGTGCTGTGCTGCGAAAGAGTCAAATGTGAAAAGGATTTAATTAATAGATGTAGTGCTTGGATTTACCCGGAAGGGGGATGTTCTCTGGAGAAAGCAATAGTAATAGGATGTTGGGGGAAGAAGACAAATTGCAACGACTTGAGTAGTGGTTGGGAGATGGAAGGTGGGGGGGAGAGGGGGCAGGAGTGCAGATGACTCCGGAATTTTGGTTTTGAAGAAAAACAGAAATGTAGAGGCATAGCCAAAAAGCTATATAGGGGACTTTCTGTTAAACCCAGTAAACTACAGAAGCATCTATAGCAAACTTACGGCTAATGTTACATTTAACAGTGGGTAACTAAATTTTTCCTTGTGCAAAAAGCAAGAACATCTACTCTTCCTACTTATATTCAATATTATGCTAGAAGACTTAGTCATTCCAATAAGGCAAGAAAAAGAAATGAAAGGCATAATGATCAGAAAAGAAGAAAAAACTGCGTTTGTAGACAATGCAATCATGTACATAAAAACCCTAAGCAAACTACAAAAAAGCTACTAGAAATAATAAGAGAGTTTAGCACGGTTGCAGAGTATGAAGTCAATATACAATCAACTGTGTGTCTACATTTTGGCAATGAAAACTCAGAAACTGAAATTTTTAAAATATCATTGGCAACTGCATCAAGGAACATTAAGTGCTTAGGTTAGGGATAACTTTAATAAAATATGTGTAAGACATGTACACCAAAAGCTATAAGACATTGCCGAGAAAAAGTAAAGACGACCTGAATAATTGGAGCTAACATTTCATGGATTGGAAGACTCAGTGCAGCTAAGGCATCAGTTCTAGATTGAGCTAGATGTTAATGTAATCCCAATCATAATGCTAGCAGGGCTTTCTGCAGAAATCAAGTTGATTTGGACATTCCTATAGAAATCCAAAGGGCCTAGGATAGCCAAAACAATCTTGAAAAAGAAGACCAAAGTTGTAGAACTTACACTGCCTAAATTCAAGACTTACTATAAAGCTATGGCAATCGGGACATATGATATGGCATAAGAATAGACTTATAGATTGATAAAGAATAGAAAGTTCGGAAATAAACCCACACATAAATGATCTACAGAATTTCTACAAAGGGGCCAAGGTAATTCAGTGGGAAAGGTCTGTCTCTTTAACAAATGGCATGCTGGAATAGCTCTTTATCCAAATGGTGCTTTCTAACCACATGGAAAACAATGACCTTTGGCTTTTACCTCACACCATACCAAAAATTAATTTTTAATGGATCAGAGCCCTAAATGTAAAAGTTAAAAACTAAACAACTTCCAGGTGAAAACACAGGAGAAAATCTTCCTTACTTAGAGATAAGTAAAACTTTCTTGGGCAATATACAGAAAGCACAGGCCATAAACTAAAAATTGATAAATTAAACCAAATCAAAATTTAAAACTATGCTAGAAAGAAAATGAAAAGGGAGAAATTTTTCTTAATATGTTTATCTAACAGGATGGTATGTAGAACATACAAAGAACTCTTACAACTCAATAATAAAAAGAAAATCACGCAATAAAAAATGGGCAAAACATTTGAACTGAAATTTCTACAAAAAATGTAGATGGCCAATGAGCCTATGAAAAAATGCTTAATATCAGTAGTCATCAGGAAATGAGATGCCACCACATCTTCTAAAATGGCTAAAATAAAAATCGCTGACAATATTAAGTGTTAGAGAAGATGTAGATGGGAAGCGGCTGTGGCTCAATCAGTAGGGCTCCCGTTTACCATATGGGAGGCCCTGGGTTCGGTTCCCGGGGCCTCCTGGTGGGGGCAGGCCCGCCCGCACGGCGTGGTTAGCTGACCCAGCGAGCACAAGCAGCGAGGGGGGGGATAAATGAATAAATAAATAAAATCTTAAAAAAAAAAAAAAAAAAAGAAGATGTAGAGCACTGGAACCCGCACACATAATTGGTAGGCAGATAAATTGATGCAATTACCTTGGAAAACATTTTGGCAATTTCTTATAAAGTTAACCATATATTTAACATGCAACCTTGTAATTCACTCTTAGATATTTACCTAAGTGAAATGAAAAGATATATCCACACAAAGATGTGTACACAAATGTTTACAGCAGCTTCATTCAGAATAACCCAAACTGGAAACAAACAAAGATAGATACAATAGATGACTGGATAAACAAACTTGGCATAGTCAAACAGTGGAATATGATGCAGCAATAAAAAGGAATTAACGAATGTTACATGCAACAATATGGATAAATCTCAAAAACAATAAGCTGAGCAAAAGAATACTGAAAAAAAAAAAAGAATACACACTAAATGGGACCATTTATGTAAAACTCTAGAAAAGACAAACTTAAAATATACTGACAGGGGGGAGCAGATGTGGCTCAAACAATTGGGCTCCTGTCTACCACCTGGGTTCGGGTCCCAGTGCGTCCTGGAGAAGACCAGCAAGACAACAGACCGGCACGATGGGCAGGTTCGGCGAGCTGACACAACAAGATGACGCAACCAGGAGACACAAAAAGGAAAGACAGTGAGAGACACAACAAAGCAGAGAGCTGAGGGGGCTCAAGCGATTGAGCATCTCTCTCCCACATGGGAGGTCCCAGGTTCAGTTCCTGGTGCCTCCTAAAGAGAAGACGAGCAGACACAGAGAGCACACAGCAAATAGTCACAGAGAGCAGACAGCGAGCACAGACAACGGAGTTGGGGGCATGAATAAATAAAGTAAATCTTTAAAAAAAAACAAAACAAAACATATTGACAGCAGATCGGTGTTTACCTGGATCTGGGATTAGAAAGTTATTGACTAGGAAAGGGTACTTGGGAAATTTTCAGTGATGGAAATAATCTGTATCTTGACTATGGTTGTAGTAACAGGAGTGTGTGCATTTGCCAAACCTCATTGAACTGTACACTTAAAATGGGTGCATTTTACTGCATGTAAGTTATGGCTATGCCTCAATAAGTTGATATAAAAACATCTGTAATTCATATTATCAGAGAGATAAAAGAAAACACTGCATCCATGAGAACTAAAGTATCCGCGAGTATTTTTTTTTTTTCATTTTTATTTTAGTAGCATACATACAACCTAAAATGTCCCCTTTAGGCACATTCAGATATATAATTCAATAGCGCCAACTACATTCACAACCTTGTAGTACTTTCACCATCGTCCATTACCAAAATATTTCCGTCACCCCAAACAGAAATTCTGTACCAATTAAGTATTAACTCCCCATTCCCTACCCCCACCCCAGCCCCTGGTAACTCGTATTCTAGTTTCTGACTCATTGAACTTGCTTATTGTAGTTATTTCATATCAGTGAGATCATATGATAATTCTCCTTTTCTGTCTGGCTGATTTCACTCAACCTAATGTCTCCAAAGTTCATCCATGTTGTCCCCCATGGATCAGGACTGCGTTCCTTTTTATGGCTGAATGATATCCCATTGTATGGATACACTACAATTTGCTTATCCATTCATCAGTTGAGGGACAGCTGGGTTGCTTCTATCTTTTGATATTGTGAATAATGCTGCTATGAACATCGGTGTACAAATATCTGTTTGAATCCCTGCTTTCAGTTACTTTGGGTTTATACCCAGAAGTGGGATTTGCTGGGTTGTGTGGTAATTCTATACTTAGCTTTCTGAGGAACCACCAAACTGTCTTCCAAAGCAGCTGCACCATGTTACATTCCCACCAACGATGAACAAGTGTTCCTATCTCAGGATATTATTATTATTATTTACAGATTTATTTTATTTATTTACCCCGCCTCCCCATTGTTTTTTGTGCTTCCTGATTGCTGTCCATGTGTTCCTCTCTGTCTGTTTGTCTTCTCTTTAGGCAGCACCGGGAACCAATGCTGGGACCTTCCAGAGTGGGAGAGAGGCGCTCAATCTCTTGTACCACCTCAGCTCCCTGGTCTGCTGTGGCTCTTATTGTCTCTCCTCTGTGTCTCTTTTTGTTGCGTCATCTTGCTGCGCCGGTACTCCACCTGATCCAGCACTCCACTCAGGCCATCTCGCCATGCAGGCCAGCTTGCCTTTCACCAGGAGGCCCCAGGAATCAAACCCTGGACCTCTTCTATGGTAGACAGAAGCCCAATCTCTTGAGCCACATCTGTTTCCCTCAGGATATTATTTTTAGAAATCAGCAAAAATAAGAGGTCTCAGAAATTTAAAATATAATACAAGAAATTTTCATTTCTGCAAACTCTGGAGAAGAACCTCTTTCTAGTCTCATTCAAGATATTGACAGATCTCCGTTCCTTGCAGTTGTAGGACCGAAGTCTCTGTTTCCTGCCTGGCTGTCACCTAGAGCCTGTTCTCAGCTCTTAGAAGCCACTCACATTCCTTGCCATGTGGACCCTTCTCCATTTTCAAAACCATCAAAGCCAGAATCTCCCTTGGATCAAATCCCTATCATGTTTTGAATCTCTTTTGCTAGGAAGAGACCCATCACCTGATTAGGTCACCAAGAATAATCTCCCTTTCTTGAGGTCACTTGTGCCATACAAGACACAACATAATCCTAGGAGTCGTGGTCCATCATGTTCTCCAGGGGAGAGGCTACAAGGATGGGTCCCTGGGGGCTCATCTTAGAATGGGGGTTAGGACTCTGCTACCACCACAGGGTTGTCCTAAGCTTAGAAAAAATTAACTCAGAGGAAAATTTATCAAATTATTATGCTGTGGCTGCTGAATGTTAGGACATGTTTTTACTTTGTTTTGTGTCTTTTTCCACTGGGCTACTGTGTGTGTGTTTTACTTTCCCAGCTGCTAAAACAAATACCCTGTAACGGGTTGGCTTAAACAGCAGGAATTTATTGGCTCACGGTTTGAGAGGCTAGAAGGCTGGCTTCTTCCCAGGGTCAGTGTCTTCAGGCTGGCCAGCAATCTTTGTGGTACCTTGGCTCTTCCATCACATGGCAATGCACATGGCAGCGTCTTCTCCCTTCTCTTTCGGGGTCCATTGACTTCCGCCTTCTGAAGTAGCCTCACCAAAAGTTTATAATGGGTTCACACCATAGGAATGGATTAGGGATAAGAACCTGTTTTTCTGGAGTACAAAACTCCAAGCTACCACAATGTATATGTGTACCTGTGCTTTTAGCAAATTCATCAATCACAAAACCAATTAAGGATACAACCAGCTTTTGTTAGTGAACATGTCTTTTTCACAGTCTTTTTGATTAATATCAGTATACTCAAGATTAAACTTTATGTTTGCTAACTTCCTCTGAAACCTGATATTAGGAACAGTTTCAAGAAGGGGTCTTGAGGTAAGGGTAAGAGATAAGCTGAGTTTAAAAGAGAAGTTGTGTGTTTAATATCCAGCATATATATAAGAATTCTGACAACTCAACAACAAAAAGACAACCCAATTTAAAAATGGACAAAGAACTTGAAAAGACATCTCTCCAAAGAATACATTCAAATGACCAATAAGCAAGTGAAAATATGCTCCACATCATTAGCTGCTAAGGGAATGCAAACCAAAATCACAACAGAAGCAACTTCATAAACACTACGATGGCTACTATTTTTAAAAATGGAAAATAAAAAGGGTTGGTGACAATGCAGAGAAGTAGGAACCCTAGTACATTGTTGGGGGCGGGGAGGGGGCGGGTAAAATGGTGCAGCCACTGTGGAAAACAGTTTGGTGGTTCCTCAGAAAGTTAAGCATAGAATTACCAAATGACCTGACAATTCCACTCCTAGATATATACACAAAAGAATTGAAAACTGGGATTCGAACAGCTATTTGTACACCGATGTTCTAGCAGCATTAGTCACAACAGTCAAGAGGTGGAGGCAAGGCAAGTGTCCATGAAGAGATGAATGGATAAACAAAATGCAGCATATGTGTACAGTGGATTATTATTTAGCTCTAAAAGGAATTAAGTTTTGGTATGTGCTATAACATGGATAAAACTTGAAGACATCACGTGGAGTGAAATAAGCCAGACACAAAAGGACAAATATTGTATGATTTCACTTACATGAAATATCTAGAATGAGCAAATGCATAGAGACAGAAAGTAAATGACAGGTTTCCAGGGTTTGGGAGTAGGGTGAGGAAGGGAATGAGAAGTTATTGTTTAATGGTTACATAGTTCCTGTGTGGGGTGTTGAAAAAACGTTGGTAATGGGTGGTGGTGATGGTAGTGCAGTATTGTAAATGTAATTAAAGTCACTGAATTGTACACATAAAAGTGGTGAAAATGGGAAATTTTCTGTTGTATGTTACCACAATAAAATTTGTTTAAAAAGAAAAAAAACTGTTTATGAAATCTTCTCAAATTCCTTAATTAAAAATGTAATGGGAAGCGGATGTGGCTCAACCGATAGGGCTCCCATTTACCATATGGGAGGCCCCGGGTTCGCTTCCCCGGGCCTCCTGATGAAGGCGAGCCAGCCTGTGCAGTGTGATGAGCTGACGCAACAAGATGACGCAACAAAGGGAGACAAGTAGACACAGAAAAACGCATAGCAAATGGACACAGCAAGCACAAGCAGCAAGGGGGGATAAATAAATAAAAATAAATAAAATCTTAAAAAAAAATGTAGTAAATGAGAAACAATAATATTTGCCATTTATTGAGTACCATGCTAAGTCCTTGACATATTTCATAGTCTTAGTTTATGTCTATATACTATTTTCCCTTGTTCAGTTTCATTACATAACTTTCCATACAAGCGAAAATATTGTTGCTCATCAGCTTAGACTGTGGAGAGCTCACAAAAAGGATAATTTTTCTTGTGAGACATCACTAGCTGTTACGAGAGAAAAGCATGGAATGTTTTGAACTGTGATGGAAACACTTCAGCTGAACACTTGAGATTGTACTGAAATCATCTGTGTCCCCAAAGCATCATAATCTTTCCCACATGGATATATTTATTCAACAAATACTTATACTTGTGCATCTAGCTCATTTCTGGAAAGAGTTGCCCTGACTGGGGAATCTGGTATGAGGATTCTGGTATAAGAATCCTACCCACCCCTCACTCCCAAGCCTTTTCAGAATTTCTAAATTCTGAACTCTGGCTCATATTAACCAGCTGAGTCATTCCAGAGTCCTGAAACAACTATTTTCTTTGTCAAAGAAACAATAACCTTAAGCCAAATGAACTTTCTAATAGCCTATGGTTCCCCTGGCTATCTAACTGGGAACTCCATGAGTAGGTCAAACACGCCTCTGCTAAACAGAGAAACTATAAAGAATTCACAATTACTTGAGTTAGTGCAATTAGGCAGTTATACAGCCAAGTGACCTGTGGAAAAGCAGCAATTTTTAAAACCTGCCTAATTTCCTCCTTTCAAATGATCACCTTAAGATTTTATCGTGCCCTTTGCTATATTTCTACTATTTATGTCTCTTTCTCCTCTGTGTTCAGTATTGTCCTTGCTCCATGAAGCTTTCTACTTCCAGCCACCTGATTCTATTCCTCTTTTGTCAAATGACCGGAGAACCACTATCTACCACACTGAGTAATATCTCTTAATGTTTTTGAGCCCTCCCTTCCTGCTAAGCACTGTATATTTTTTAAAGATTTATTTATTTACCCCCCCCCTCTTATTTTGCACTTGCTGTCTGCTCTCTGTGTGTTCTTCTGTGTCTGCTTGTCTTCTCTTTAGGCAGCACCAGGAACCAATCCTGGGACCTTCCAGAGTGGAGGGAGGCACTCAATCTCTTGCACCACCTCAGCTCCCTGGTCTGCTGCATCTCTTATTGTCTCTGCTCTGTGTCTCTTTTTTGTTGTGTCCTCTTGCTGATATCAGCTCTCCTGCACGGGCCAGCACTCTGCACTCGCCAGCCAGCTCGTCATGTGGGCTAGCATTCTGCGTAGGCCAGCTTGCCTTTCACCAGGAGGCGCCGGGAATCGAACCCCGGACCTCCTATATGGCAGGCGGGAGCCCAATCGCTTGAGCTACCTCCACTTTCCCTGCCAAGCACTTTATTTATTTATTTATTTATTTATTTTAAAGATTTTATTTATTTATTCATTTACCCCCCCCTTGCTGCTTGTGCTAGCTGGGTCAGCTAACCACGCCGTGCGGGCGGGCTTGCCTTCACCAGGAGGCCCCGGGAACCGAACCCGGGGCCTCCCATATGGTAAACCGGAGCCCCACTGATTGAGCCACAGCCGCTTCCCTGCCAAGCACTTTAAATGGCTTATCTCATTTAGTCCTCAGGACAACTTTAAGAGGTAGATGCTCTTATTATCTCCGTTGTTCAGACAAGGAAACTTCACCCCAGCGAGTTTGAATAACTGTCCCAGGGTAACTGCAGCACTGTGAATTAGCCCTGACCCCAGGTCGGCTTAGGGAGTCTCCTACTGGCGCCTCAATTCTATATGCCCCCTAGCAAGCGAGTGCTACTGCCACCTGCTGGCGCTCAGCAGGATTGACCCGCTCCTCCTCAGCGAGCACCAAGGCGCTTCCCTTCTGCTTCCAGCATCATGCCTAGAACAGTGCCCGGTACCGGGGGCGTGCACCATATCCGTAGAATGAATGGGTGGGAGCGCGCCCTTGTCACGGGCGCTTTCTGCTGTCTGCGTAGAATTTTGGTTGGTAAATGTTCCCAAGTTGACCTTATTTCAACTCCACAAATAAGCATGCCCTGATCTCCATGGAAGGCAACCATAGCGTTGAACTTTTCTTAGTAGAAAGTTGTAGGTTAACAGAAAATTCATGCATTAAGTACAAAATTCCATACATACCGCCCTGTTATTAACACCCTGCCTTGGTGTGGTACATTTGTCACAATTCATGGGAGAATTTTACATAATGTACTATTAACTATAGTCCATTGCTTACAACAGGGCTCATGTGTTGTACAGTCCTATGTTGTTGTTTTCTCCCAAACATTTTGTTCTAGGAACATACATATAACCTAAAATTTTTCCCCCTTTAACCACATTCCCATATTTGATTCAGTGCTGTTCATTATATTACATCCACAATGTTGTACTACATCACCACCATCCATCACCAAAAATTTACAATCCACCCTAATAGAAACTATACAATTTAAGCATTAACTTCCCATTCCCCTATGCCCTAGGAATCTATATTTTAGGTTCTGACTTTATGAGTTTGCTTATTCTAATCATTGCATATCACCGAGGTTATATAATTTGTGTCCTTTTGTGCCTGGCTTTCACTCAACATGATGGCTTAGGGTTCATCCATGCTGCCCCATGTATTTGAACTTCATTCCTTTCTACAGCTGAATAATATTCCATTTTGCCACCATGAACAATAATGCGCAAATATCTTTTTCTGTCCCTGTTTTCAGTCCTTTCAAGTATATCCCTAGAGGTGGGATTTTCAGGTCATGTGGTAACACTATACTTAGCTTCCTGAGGAACTGCCAAACTGTCTTCCTCAGCAGCTGCACCATTTTACATTCCCACCGGCTGTGAATGAGTGTTCCTATTTCCCCATATCCTCTCCAACACTCTTAAGTTTGTGTTTCTTAAATAGTAGCAATTCTAGCGTATGAGAAGTGGTATCTCATTGTAATTTTTAAAAAGATTATTTCTTTACTTTTAAAAATTTTATTTTATTTATTTTACTTCATCTTCCCCCTCCCCCAGATGGTTCTCTCGTCTGTCTGCTCGTTGTTTTCTCGCCTTCTCTGGGAGGCACTGGGAACCCAACCCAGGACCTCCTGCATGGGACGTGAGTGCCCAATGGCCTGAGCCACATTCACTCCCCAGCACCCTTTCCTGATAAAAACACTGCAAAGGATAGGAATAGAAGGAAATATCCTCAACATGATAAAGGGTATATATGAAAAACCCACAGCTAACATGATATGCAATGGTGAAATCCTAAAAGTTTTCCCTCTAAGATCAGGAACAAGACAAGGATGCCCACTATCACCACTCCTATTTAACACTGTGTTAGATGGGAAGCGGCTGTGGCTCAATCAGTAGGGCTCCCGTTTACCATATGGGAGGCCCCCGGCCCGGTTCCCGGGGCCTCCTGGTGAAGGCAAGCCCGCCCGCCCGGAGTGGTTAGCTGACCCAGCGAGCACAAGCAGCAAGGGGGGGATAAATGAATAAATAAATAAAATCTTAAAAAACAAAACAAAACAAAAAAAACCACTGTGTTAGAAGTACTTGCTCGAACACTTAGGCAATAAAAAGATATAAAAGACATCCAAATTGGAAAGGAAGAAGTCAAAATTTCACTATTTGCAGATGACATGATCCTATACATAGAAAGCCCTGAGAAATCTACAACAAAGCTTCTAGAGCTTATAAATGAGTTCAGTAAAGTCAAAGGTTATAAGATCAATGCACTAAAATCAGTAGCATTTCTGTACACCAATAATAAGCAATCTGAGGAGGAAATCAAGAAAAAAATCCCATTTACAACAGCAACTAAAAGAATCAAATACCTAGGAATAAATTTAACTAAAGATGTAAATGACTTAGATACAGAAAACTATACAAGACTGTTAAAGGAAATCAAAGAAGATTTAAATAAATGGAAGACGGGGCAGATGTGGTTTAAATGGTTGGGCGTCCGTCTGCCATATGGAGGGACCTGGGTTCGATCCCCGGGACCTCCTGGTAAAATTAAAAAAATATATATATAGAAGGCGCATGGGCTGCCACACTCTGTGTGCTGGTGAGCCGCCAGGCCCGGGGAGCCATGCAGCAAGATGATGACGTAACAGGAGAGAGACGCAGGGGAGAGACAAAACGAGATGCTCCGAAAGCTCTGAAAGCCAGGAACCGAGGTGGCGCAGGTGGTAGGACACATCTCTCCTACATCGGAGGTCTCCAGGATCGAATCCTGGTGAAGACTGGAGGAGGAGGATGAGAAGAGATGGCAGGAAACAGACACAGAGAATTGCCCAGCGAATGGACATAAAACAGCAAATGGGGAAGGGGGGGTTTGAAATGGATAAAGTAAATAAATAAATCTTAAATAACTAACTAACTAAATAAATGGAAGAATATTCCCTGTTCATGGATGGGAAGACTAAACATCATTGAGATGTCTATTCTACCCAAACTGATCTACAGATTTAATGCAATTCCAATAAAAATCAACACAGCATTTTCCACCATTTTGAAAAACCTAATTATGGAATTTATTTGGAAGGGCAAGAGGCCCCGAACAGCCAAAGACATATTGAAAAAGAAAAATGGAATTGGAGGAATCACACTACCTGACTAAAACATACTACAAAGCTACAGTGGTCAAAACAGCATGGTATTGGCACAAATATAGACATACCAACCAATGGAACTGAATTGAGAGTTCTGATATAGATCCATGCATATACAGTCATCTGATATTCGACAAGGCCACCAAGCCCACTCAACTGGGACAGAATGGCCTCTTCAACAAATGGTACTTGGAGAACTGGATATCCATATCCAAAAGAATGAAAGAGAAACACCATCTCACACCTTACACAGAAATCAACTCAAGATGGATCAAAGATCTAAATATAAGAGCCAAGACCATAAAGACCTTGGAAGATAATGTAGGGAAGCATCTACAGGACCTTGTAATAGGAAACGGTTTCACGAACTTCACACCCAAAGCATGAGCAGTGAAAGAAAAAATAGATAAATGGGACCTCCTCAAAATTAAAAACTTTTGCACCTCAAAGAAAGTTATCAAGAAAGTGAAAAGACAGCCTACCCAATGAGAGAAAATATTCGGTAACCATATATCTGATAGGAACCTAATATCCAGCATATATAAAGAAATCCTATATCTCGAAAATAAAAAGACAAACAACCCATTTAAAAAATGGGCAAGTGATTTGAACAGGCACTTCTCCAAAGAAGAAATACAAATGGCTAAAAAGCACCTGAAAAGATGCTCAACATCACTAGCTATTAGGGAAATGCAAATCAAAACTACAATGAGATACTATCTTACACCCATTAGACTGGCGGCCATTAAAAAAACAAAGGAATACAAGTGTTGGAGAGGATATAGAGGAATGGGAACCCTCACCCACTGCTGGTGGAAATGTAGAATGGTCCAGTCATTGTGGAGGACAGTTTGGTGGTTCCTCAAAAAACTAACTCTAGATCTGCCATATGATCCAGAAATTCCACTGCTGGGTATATACTCAGAAGAATTGAAAACAAGGACACGGACAGATATATGCACACCAATGTTCATAGCGGCATTATTCACTCTTGCCAAAAGTTGGAATCAACCCAAATGACCATGAACAGATGAATGGATAAACAAAATGTGGTATATACATACAATGGAATATTACTCAGCTGTAATAGAGTACTAACACACAGGGTAACATGGATGAATCTTGAGGAGCTTATGTTGAGTGAAGCCAGCCAGACATTGAAGGACAAATATTACATGACCTCTCTGATATGAATTAAACAAATTGAGCAGACTTAGAGAGAGCTAGAGTATGGAAGATAGGTTACAGGAAATAAAAAGGGAGAAGAAGGTTGTGAGCCAACACCCATATGGGCAAAATCTATGATAAGGTGGAAGTGAGTAGTTGTGCAGTGTAGGGATATGACAAGGGTGTAGTGATACTATTGGGTTGGGTGGTGCAAGTTTGACAGGGGGGGTAGGGTAGGGATGGTGAGTTGGACGGTCCATGGAACTGGGATGAGGGTTGGGGGAGGGAGTAGGTGAACACTGGGGATTGGTGGGTATGTGGTTGAAACTACAATGTTGGGAAAGCTCTTTTGGCAATATGACAAGGAAAGGTTACTGGTTTAGGGTGTTGGGGGGGGCATTTGGGACAGAACACATCTGGAGCAGTCCTCTAGAGAATGTGTGAGTGATCATTTTGTCATATTGTGTTCTATCAGTGGGTGGAGACCCACAATGACCGGAAGGAGTTGGACTCCCATCCTGGGGAGGCCCGATAAGTTCTCAAACAGAGGGGTGAGTATCTCTCAAGAGCATGGGTGGTTTCTAATAGGGGAGGATAGACCAGTGTGTCAAGCCCTCAATGTTGTTGCAATTAACTATGAATCTTGTCCTTCAAGGAGTGAAGCCTGGTGGTCTCCGTGGGCCCTGAAGGGAGGTGGGGGGACAGGAATAGAATAGATGGAAGAGGGGGTATTTAAGGAGCAATGGAAGTGTTCTGCATGATCTTGCAATGTTGGATACAGGCCATGTTAAATTTCAGCAAAAATTTATAAAAGTCTATGTCTAAAATGTAAACCATAATGTAAATCATTGACAATGGTTAGTAGCTATGTATGAATTTTTGTACATCAGTTGTAAAAATGTACCATCCATGCACAAAAAGATTATTAATATGGGAAGAGGGAAAAGGGGGAGGATGTTGGGTATATGGGAGTCCCCTATATTCTGTATGTGACTTTACTGTGACCTAAAACTTCTTTGAAGACAAAATGAAAAAAGTAAGACACTCGGGAAGAAATGGAAGAAAATGTGACTATACATACTGGACCACAGATATTAAAGTGATGAAAGGCAAAACATCAAAAAAATTTTTTTTAAATATTTGTCATTATTTTTTTAATACCCTAATTTTAAAATTTCAATTTAGTTTTCATTTTTCTAAAATTATTGTGTATTTTATTTCTTATGTTTAAACCTATCATTATTTCATTTTCCTATTAATTGTATTTGGCAATATTCTTGGCTTCATTTTTGAAGAAGTTTTAGACCACAGAAGGGTTACAACTGTGCCAGGGGAGGATCACTGGTGTGGAGAGTAAGTGATGGGGATAAATGTGAGGAAGTTCCCCTGGGCATAGTTTTAAGGTATATAAATGTGTTCAAATGTTCATGGGGCATTGTCACAGTGGGTAGAGATTCACACAACAACCAAAAGAGTTTTGAATTCCCATCCTGGGGAGCTCTGACACATTCTCTAATAGAACAGCAACAATCCCCTGAGTACAGGGGCAATGACTAGTGAAGAAGGATGGTCCATTGATAGGCCCTTGATATTGACAACTATGCTTATGAGCCTTTGCTCTTGAAATTGCAACTTAGCCTAGTGTTGTAGGGTGCCTAAGAGTTACCTCCTGAGAGCCTCCTTGTGGCTCAAATGTGGCCTCTCTCTAAGCCAAACTCAGCACATGAATGCATTACCTTCCCCTCAGTGTGGGACATGACTCCTGGGGATGAGCCTCCCTGGCACCGAGGGATTACTACCAAGCACCAACTAGCAATACAAATGGAAAAAGACCTTGACCAAAAGGGGGAAAATGTAAAGACAAATGAGTTTATATGGCTAAGAGACTTCAAAGTGAGTCGGGAAGTCATCCCAGAGGTAACGTTTATGCACGTCTCAGAAGGAGAGTGTAGACTGCCAAAATAGATACTGCCCCAAATAGTGGGGCTCTTGAGGGTTCTGGAGAACCCAGGTCCTACGGTCATGGCAGATAGCTCTGCAGCTTGGTGCCTCGCCAGTGGGCCCTCCTTTGGAGTTTGTGCTCCTGCATGTGACAGAGTAGGACTCAGTTGTGATTTCTCTACACATGCCTCTTCTGTCCTTTCTATTTGAACCTATAGTTGGTGCTGGAGTTGGTAGGTGTATGCCCAAGATACTTGAATCTTTGGGCTGTCCACGTGCCAGCTGGGCCCTGAGCGTCAGCGGAGTTGCAACACCTACTCTCCAGTTCATTGGACTTACCCAGGACAACTAACAAGGAGGTGAGGATGGACAACCACCATACCAAGTAACTGAGAGAGTCTATAACTGCAAACAAGGGAATCCCACCCATCAGCCATATGGGATCAAAACCCCCTCTCAATTAGAGGTGAAGTGGGCATCACCATCCCAGAATCCTCAGGATTGGGCAATAAAATATGTACTAGAGTGGACTTACTGGTATTCTACTATAGATTTAATGTGATTCTAGCAATGGAAGAAATTAAATCACTGAAGAGGAGACAGTAGCCACCAGGGGTGCTGAGGGCAGGGAGAGAGAGGGAGAGGTGTAATAGAGGGGCACTTTCGGGACTTGGAATTGTCCTGAATGGCAGTGCAACAGTAGATACAGGCCATTATATATCTTGCCATAACCTACAGAATTGAGTGGGAGAGAGTGTAAACTACAATGTAAACTATAATCCATGCTTGGTGGCAATGCTCCAAAATGTGTCCATTAATTGCAATGAATGTACCATAACCGATGAAAGAAGTTGTTATTGTGGAAAAGTGGGAGCTGTGGGGAATGGGGCATAGGGACTCCCTAAGATTTTTATGTTTTTTGTGTACATTTTATATAATCTAAGTATCTTTTAGAAAAAATAAAAAAAATATATATATAAAAAACAAAACACCCTATGGGATATGTAGTTTCCAAATATTTTCTCCCATTGAGTAGGTTGTCTTTTCACTTTCCTGATAAAGTCCTTTGACACACAAAATTTTTAAATTTTGATGAGTTCCCATTTATCTATTTTTTCTTTTGTTTTGTGCTTTGGGTATAAAGTCTAAGAAACCATTGCCTAACACAAGATACTGAAGATGTTTCCCTACATTTTCTACTAGGAGTTTTATACTCTTGGTTCTTATATTTAGTTCTTTGATCTGTTTTGAGTTAATTTTTGTGTATGTGTGAGATAAGGGTCCCCTTTCATTACTTGCATATGGATATACTGTTCTCCCAGCACCATTTGTTGAAGAGACTATTTTTTCCTAATTGAGAGGACTTGGCAGCTTTGTCAAAATTCAACTGGGGGGAAGCGGCTGTGGCTCAATCAGTGGGGCTCCCGTTTACCATATGGGAGGCCCCGGGTTCGGTTCCCGGGGCATCCTGGTGAAGGCAAGCCCGCCCGCCCGGAGTGGTTAGCTGACCCAGCGAGCACAAGCAGCAAGGGGGGGATAAATGAATAAATAAATAAAATCTTTAAAAAAAAAAATTCAACTGGGGAGCAGATGTAGCTCAAGTGGTTGCACTCCTGCTTCCCATGTACGAGGTCCTGGGTTCAATCCCTGGAAGAGGGAGGATTAGAGAGGCAGAAAGGTCACTTTTCTCAGAAAAATAGTTAGTGGACAGGTGGAGACTGTCTGGGGGGCTTTTCTGGGGCTCAGGACACCAGGGGAAGGCTGGACACCATCCAAAAGAAAGAGTGGCATAGGTAAGGAGTCTTGGCTGGCTGGAAAAATCCCATGAGTAAAGCTGCAGCAGCAGCTGCTGACGACCATCCCCCCAATGTCAGAGCAAATAGCGGGAGATCTTCCTGCCCCTGGCAGGTGGCTGAAGACCGAGAGGGTTGCAAAGGTCCCTTCCTGAAGAGAGGAGAAAGGGAGGGATACAGCCCCTGTTGCTTTGGAGGGGTCTCACAGTTCCAGGTCAGGTGGGGCTGCAGCATTGTTCCACAACATTGTTTGCCCTGAGAGCCTCCAGGGAGCTAAAGATAACGTGCCTTCTCAAACACTCTCCCTACTGCACGGGACTGGTTGTTGAGGACACAGAGGGAGAGAGCGTGCAGTGAGAACAGCTTCTGAGAAGGTTTGTTTGTGAGGCTTGGCCTGCCCTGAGGATATTACTTTTGTGCTGCCTGCCTGGGCAGGGTTACAGTGAATCCATTCCCCCCTAGCATCTGGGGTCTGAGCTGAGGTTTTTGAGGAAATAATGGCTGAAAATTTCCCACCTCTCATGAAAGACACGAATATATGTGTCCAGGATGCATGGCGTACTTCAATTAGAATTAATCCAAATAGACCTACCCCAAGACACATAATATGCAGAATGTCAAATGTCAAAGATAAAGAGAAAATTGTGAAAGCAGCAAGGGAGAAGCAAACATCACATACAAGGGATGGCCAGTAAGAGTGTGGATTTCTCTTCAGAAACCATGGAAGCTAGAAGGCAGTACTATGATATAATTAAGGTACTGAAAGAGAAAAACTGCCAGCCAAGAATTCTTTATCTGACAAAACTGTCCTTCAAATATGACAGTGAGTGTAGCAGTTTGATATTGTTTATTGGATTCCAAAATAGATATTGGATTATGTTTGTGAACTGATCTATTCCTCTGGGCATATTAAATTGGATTGGATTCCGAGGTTTCACTTTTACTTGATTGAATAATGATTAAGGCCTTGGTGGGCGGGGCTCACAGAGAAAACAACATGGCAGGAGAGAAAGTGAGAGCTTTGATCCTGGAGCCCGGGAAGTAAGCACATAGAGAAGCAGATACAGAGGAAAGAGAGAAGCCTCCATTAGATACAGCAGGGGCCCCTGGGAAGAGAGATGAGCCATTCGCTTGACGGTTTACAGCTGGAGTTGTGGAGAGAGCAGAGCAGCTGATACTGGAGAGAAATGAGCCCTGGGAGAGAGACAAGACTTGTCCCAGCCTACAGCTGATATTGGAAGAAGCTGGGACCATGGAGACTTGGGAGGAGGAAGATTGAACCCTCTCAGACATCGCCCACCATCTTGCATCAACACATGGCAACAGACTCTGGGTGAGAAAGTACCTCTTATGGTACTTTGACTTGGACTTTTTAGGGCCTTGTGACTATAACTTCTGCCCCAAATAAATACCCTTTTTAAAAACCCACCAGTTTCTGGTATTTTGCATCAACACCCCTTTGGCTGACTAATACAGTGAGTTTAAAATATTCATGGATAAACAGAAACTAAGAGTTTGTAAACAAGAATCCAGCTCTGCAGGAAACACTAAAGGGAATTCTGCAGCCAGAAAAGAAATGACAAGAGAGAGAGGCTTGGGGGAGAGTGTAGAAGTGAAGACTATCAGAATGGATAGCCAAAAGGGTAAAAAGACAGACAAAAATAAGATATGACATATGAAAGCCAAAGGACAAAATGGTTGAAGTAAGTAATGCCTTTACAGTAATGACAGTAAATGTTAATGGATTAAACTTCCCAATCGAAAGACATACGCCAACAAAATCGATAAGAAAGCACGAGCCATCATACCGTCTGCAGGAGACTCACCTTAGACCCAAGGGCGCAAATAGACTGAAAGTGAAAGGTTGGAAAAAGATATTTCACAGAAACAGCAACCAAAAGAGAGCAGGGGTAGCTACATTTGTGTCAGATAAAACATACTTAAAATGCCAAAAAGTGACAAGAGATGCAGAAGGCCATTATACATTAATAAAAGTGACAATCCACCAGGAAGGAGTAACAGTCATTAATATCTATGCACCTAACTAGGATGCCCCAAAATACATGAGGCAAACTCTGGAAAAACTGAAAGGAGAAATAAAAGTCTCTACAATAATAGTTGGAGAATTCAACACACCATTCACATCAACAGATAGAAGAACTAGAAAGAAGCTTAACAAGGAAACAGAGAATTTGAACAGTATGATAAAAAGCTGGACCTGACAACATGTACAGAACATTGCACTCCACATCAGCAGGTTATACATTCTTCTCAAATGCTCATGGATCTTTCTTCAGAACACATCACATTTTGGGCCACAAAATAGCTCTCAATAATCCCCCCCCGCCCCCCGAGATGGCTCTCTCATCTGTTTGCTCATTGTTTTTGCTTGTTGTTTTTTCTTTTCTTAAAGTTTTTAAATTTATGCCCCCCATCCCCCCACAGAATGCCTCCCTTGTCTGTCTGCTTGGTGTTTCCACTCATTGTCTGCTCCCTGTGTCTGCTCATTGTGTCTGCTTGTCTCCTTTAGGAGGCACTGGGAACTGAACCGGAGACCTCCCGTGTGGGAGGCGGGTGCTCAGCCCCTTGAGCCACATCTGCTCCCTCTCAATAAATTTAAGAAGATTGAAATTATATGGAGCACCTTCTCTGTTCATAACGGAATGAAGCTGGAACTCAATAATAGGTGGGAAAGGAGAAAATTCACAAATATATGGAGGTTAAACAACACACTGCTAAACAATCAGTGGGTCAAAGAAGAAATTGTAAAATTAGTAGATATCTCGAAACAAATGAAAATGAGATCACAACTTATCAAAACTTATGGGATACAGTGAAGGCAGTGCTGAGAGGGAAATTTATAGCTCTAAACTTCTAAAAAAGAAGAGAGAGCTAAAAATCAAAGCTCTAACTGAACACCTGGAGAAACTAGAAAAGGAACAGCAAACCAATCCCAAAGCAAACAGAAAGAAAGAAATAAAGATTAGAGCACAAAAAAATGAAATTGAGAAGGGAGAAACAATAGAGAAAACAAAACCAAAAGCTGGTTCTTTGAAAAGATCAATAAAATCAACAATCCCTTAGCTAGACTAACAAAGAAAAGAGGAGAGAGATGCAAATAAATAGAATGAGGAATGAGAAAGGGGCCATTACAACTGACCCCACAGAAATAAAAATGCTCGTAAGAGGATATTATGAGACACTGTGTGCCAACAAATTAGACAACCTAGTTGAAATGGGACAAATTCTTGGAAATGCACAAAAAACCCTCATTGACTCTAGAAGAAATACAGGAACTCAACAAACCAATCCCAAGTAAAGAGATTGAATAGGTCATCAAAAACCTTCCAACAAGGAAAAATCCTGGACCAGATGGCTTCACAGTTGAATTCTTCCTAACATTTCAAGAATTAATACTGCTCCTGTTTAAACTCTGCCAAAAAATTGAAAACACATAGTGGATTGGTTATGTGTTAAGGCTTTTCCTTGATGATTGAGGTATAGAGTAACCCATACTTAACTATTCAGATTTTCTCATGTCTTCTTGACCTGGACATGCAGTGCAACTTTTAAGATTTCCCTTTTATGTGAAATTGTGTCACCTCCAGTAGAAAACTTCCTTTCCTCTACTCCTTGTTCAAGAATCCTGATCTGTTTGTTTTTGGGCAGAATTTTCTCCTTGGCTACTATGATTGGTTTAACTTCGCTCCCTCTCTCAGTGCCCGCCTTTTCATTACACTTTTCAGTTCTGGGACCCATCCTGCCTTATAGCAGCTCAGCCTCCCTCCTTTTTCCCCACAAGGCTTTTCTGCCTCCAGATACTTCCTCATTAGAGTATGCTGCCCCGGGAAGCTAGGTGGGGTCAATGCTCCAAAAGCCCATTTTTTTCGTTTAGGTGACCCAACAAGCAGAGACTGACGTGAGTGTGTGCCCCTTTTGCCAATAGTTCTGCCGTGGTCTCTTGTTTCCTGCGGTCCCTTTGTAGGCATGTGCTCCCCAACCTTAGGTGCCACCCTGGGGCTCTGCAGACTTGGGTCCCTGTACCTGGATATGGTGGGGTCCTAATCCCTGCTGGAGTGACTCTATAGTCTGAGCCCATGGCAGGAGGTCTCCGGGCCACGCTGCCTCTGTGTGACTCTACAGCTCCATGGGACCCAGTGAGCGGCGGTCTAGACTGCTGGGTCTGGGTTTACAGCTCCTACCTTTTTAATTTTTGCTTCTTTTTTTTTTTTTTTTTGGTGTTTTCTTTTTTCCTTCTATTCAGTGTCTTTGGCGTCCTTCAGTAGAACTTCTCAGAGTCTTTTTTTTTAAAGATTTTATTTATTTATTCATCCATCCCCCCCCCTGCTGCTTGTGCTCGCTGGGTCAGCCAACCACGCCGTGCGGGCGGGCCTGCCCTCACCAGGAGGCCCCGGGAACCGAACCCGGGGCCCCCCACATGGCAAACGGGAGCCCCACTGATTGAGCCACAGCCGCCTCCCTCTCAGAGTCTTTAAACACAGTACTGTGCGTTAGAAATCTCTCAAAGGGGGGATACAACGTACAGCTGTCCTCAAAATTATTGGATCACAAAATGCTTTTTCATTAAGCTCCTTTTAACTTCTTGAGGAGCTCTAGTGTTCTGTGGCACTCATTTTGGAAAGTTCCAGCATCCCAAGGCCCAGATAATAAGACGCAGCCTGATAAGAACAATTTCCTTCAGTTATTGGCAGAGCTAGGACACTCATTTCAAGTGCTCTTTTCACAATGTCATGCTTGTTTTTTATTTCTCCGTATGAAAATCAGACATTCATATCGCCATGTGCAGAATTTTAAAGTTATAAAGGGGATGTGAACTGACATTTATTGAGTGCTGCTACCTCCTCTTTCCTCCCTCACCCCCCACTCCCCACTTTAAATGAGCTATGTATTTCAGTCCATAAAACTGTTGTATTTCATATCAAAATTTAATAAATGAACCTTCTTTTTTAAACAACTGCCTCTGATGGATTGGTGAGTGAGATTCTGCCTGAGAGATACACCTTGTTGACTTTGTAGGTGTCAGCTACAGAGACACACAGAGTTTTTCAGGTTCTAGAAAGTGAGAGTTTCCTGCCTGAGGCTTTTCACACGAGCCAATTGCTTTTCTCCTTTTCTTTTTCTCTGCCCCTGGATTTCAGATGCATAGAATTGGGCTAATCATAAACTTTGGTTGATGATATATCATTATCATTTGTCTGTTTGTGGGCCCCTTTTATTTATTTTAATAATATAATATTCGTTATATACTATATATAATGAATATATAATATTGAAAATATGAATATGTGATATTCATTATATTATTATTACCAGTATCTTACATTAACTTACATGTTCCTTCTTTATCCCATGCCCCTGCATCTGCCTCAAAGGATATCCTAAATATTAGCATTATCATGTGCTTGCTTTTTTCTTGTTTGCCTCAACTATGTATATAGATATATATGCATGTGCGGGTGTGTTTTTTGATTATCTGTTTTCCTGGTTCTGTTTCTATTCCTGGTTTGAGGTTGCATTTTTCTGCTTCTTTGCATCTCTGAGAACCTTTGCTTAGACTGGACGTTCTGAAGTTTAAGTTGTGTAGTGCCTGCGCTGTGTTGTCTTACTTGAAAGGCAACGGTTCTTGGGTTTTTGTTTTGTTTTTTATAGATTTTATTTATTTATTCATTTATCGCCCCCTTGCTGCTTGTGCTCGCTGGGTCAGCCAACCACGCCGTGCGGGCGGGCTTGCCTTCACCAGGAGGCCCCGGGAACCGAACCCGGGGCCTCCCATATGGTAAACGGGAGCCCCACTGATTGAGCCACAGCCGCTTCCCGGTTCTTGGGTTTTATTCCCCCACGCATTTGATTCTCTTACGATCAGCTTGCCCCTTTCCAGGCTTTTCTTCTCTGTCAGGGCTGGTCTGGAGGGGCCTGTACCAGGCGTGGCTCTTCTGGGCCCGTGCCAATCACCGGCTTGGCAGCTAGCTCCTTCTGTTCTGCTCGTGCAGATGTGCGAAGCCCCCAGCCCTGTGTGAGCTCTGGGAGTCCTTCAGCTTCGTGGCCCCGGTAGTGGGTCTTCCTAGGATTTGGCCATGCAATGACGTTTGCCTTGTAGTCATCCACTTTCACCAGGTGTTCAATTCTTAATATGATTTTTTCCCAAGGGAGTATTATTATCGCCTGCTTGATAGATGGGAAAACGGAGGTGCAGAGAGGTGAAGGAAATAACCTGAGAGCAGGGTTTCAGTCTTCCTCTGCGTCTCTCGCTACACCGCACAGTCCCAGGTTGGTACAAGACGAGTTCTCACGTACCCACAGGATGCCTGTGTGGCGCCAAGGTCAAGACGCAGCCTCAGGGACGCGGCTGTGGCTCAATCGATAGGGCTCCCGTTTACCAGATGGGAGGCCCCAGGTTCGGTTCCCGGTGCCTCCTGGAGAAGGCAAGCCCGCCCACGTGGCACGGTGAGCTGACGCAGCAAGACGACCCAACAAAGGGAGATAAGCAGACACAGAAAAACGCACAGCAAATGGACACAGCAAGCACAAGCAGCAAGGGGGGGGATAAATAAATAAAATCTTTAAAAAAAAAAAAATGTGCCACCTCAGCAAATCTTCACTGTGGGCAGAAATGGGCAAAGGTGGAACCGAAAATCCACCTACCAAGGAAAGCTTGACTGAGAATTGGTCAGCAAAGTGCCATTGTGTGAAGAGGATCCAGGGGTTCTAATATGATTTGGTTAAAGAGTAACTTGTTACTCTTCATTTTCCCCTCACAAAAACCTGCTGAGCCAGCCACGGCAGGGTTTTAGAGAAAGCTCAGAAGGTTCCCTCAGGGTCACAGGGCAATAACTGGGAAAGAGAAGACTTAAAGCCAGGTCTTTTGGACCTAGATTTTTCTAATCCTGTCTTTGGGTAAGTATCTTAGACTCTTTAAGTCTCAATTTTTTCATCCATAAAATGGGGATACCACCTACTTCATTAAGTTGTTCTGGGGAGTAAATGAAATAAAAGAATGCAAAAGCACAGTAAACATGCAAAGAGCTCAAAAATGTATATTAGGAAATAAATATGTGGTAAAAACAAAAGTTTCTTAAAAAACAAAACAAGGTTTCTAACTCCAAATCTAGTAGACTTCCAATCACACCATACTTTCCCTCTCACCAGTGTTATCTTGGGCCAAAAGACCTAAAATTGCTGTGCTTAGGTTATCCCAATTGCAAATTGAAGCTGAATTGAAATATATATACATATGTATGTATAATCTCCGTTCTAGTTCTCAAAGCGTTCTGAAAGACTGAAATAAATGAGTTTCAACTTTGAGTCCTGTGAATTTGCCACTCTTTATGAAGCTAAGAGCAGTTTTAAAAAACTGAGCTCTATCTAACTCTGTTCAAAACAACTATTTCTAATTCCTGAGAGATCCATGAAATCGTGGATCCGGAAAATTCATTTTTGATGATGAAAACAAATTCATAATAAAGCAATGATAACCAACATTTACTTTGTGTGAAACATGTTAACAATTTATTATTCTGAGAAAATTAATTTCACAAATTTCCCTTTCACAATGACTTTTTAATAACCATTTGAATCTGGTATCTTTCTGTCAATAGTTTTTTTTAGCATCTTTAAATGCTCTTCCAAATTATTCAGGAGTCACTTTATTTTTTAAAATTAACATTTGATTTATTAAAGTAACAAATGCAAAACCTAGTTTTCCTTTACAATTTAAGTTCTCTTTATAAATCTTTATTTTTTTTAGAGAAGTTGTAGGTTTACCAGAAAAATCATGTAAAAATTACCGCATTCCCATATACCCCCTATTGTTGACACTTTGCATTAGTGTGGTACCTTTGTTCCAATTGTTGCAAGAATATTAAAATTGTACTATTATCTATAGTTCATAGTTTACACTAGTGTATTTCCCTCCCATATACCACCCTATTATTAATACCTTGTATTAGTGTGCCACATTTGCTATAATTCATGAGAGAACATTTTTATACTTCTTTATAAATCTTTTTATTCTATTTATAAATACAGTTGTAACATTCACTCTTATGGTGGTCTTTGATGATTAGTCTCATTTGCAAACTTAATTACATTTCCTTAATATATTAAACTACATTTATAAGTTTAATATATTCAACGTTTTAGGTTCCTCAATTGTTTGACTTAGAAACAAAACTTCCAAATATCTAAATAAGTAATAATAAGTTAAAAAATAAATATGGTTAGTTATTACAAATTATGTAAAGTTGTCTTAAACCCCTTAACCTAAAATAAGTCTAGATCAATTTCACATTTTATATTTGGAACCATTAGGTTAATCTATTAATAAACTAATTAATGGGTACAAAATTTCTTAAACATTACATTATTTAAAATAACACATTAGTCAAGTGTATTCCTATGTATAAACCTAAAATATTACTAATTTTATGGGTTTTTTTGTTGTTATTGTTTTGTTTTGTTTTGTTTTGTTTTACCATTTCTCTGCTCGTTTCTGGGTCGTTGCAGGATTAATTCACCCCAAGAAGGAAACTTTTAAGTCTTCCCAATATCACAGAGGTTTTGGTAGAGAGCCTGGGCTGAGGCATTCTGGGCAATTTTCCTCTTAACTGTGAGGGGCAGGTGGAGATTTCCACGCCAGTCCTCATGGGCTGGACTCAGCCTACGTCAGCTGAAACCAAGGACACATGGCACAAGTGTCAAGGCTGATTTGGTTTGACACCTCCAACTGGATTGTTTTATTATTTGAGTAAATAACTATTTAAGGCTTGATTTTATTCTGGAGATCTTATGCATGATTCCTAAATGAGATCTGATTGGAGTCCACATTGCTCTCTTCTTTTCTTGCTCTAGGTCAGAGCTCTACCTTCATTTTAGTGATGCCTCCACGCAGATTCAGACTAGCCAGGAACCTTGCTGTGCATTAGCAGGTGCTCTAGTCCTTGGCCACCCCACGTTTAGAAAAGACAGCCCTGTCTGTGGGAAAAGCCGAAATAATTCAAAGCCACAAAATAGGACCAGCTGGAATGATGAAAGAGAAAAGGAATGACTAGTGAAACAAGTATATTCCTTGAACAGACACATGATCTACAGTGACACTGGGCTCTGTCATAGGCTTCCCCACCCTTTTCCTGACATGCATGCATAGAAAATGCCCAGCACTCTGAGATGAGCAGACAAGGCAGCTCAAGAAGAGGAGGTCTTCCCAGTGGCTCAGCACATGCCAGGCTCTACCTGGCTGCTCTCGGGGTGTGTCCAGGCCGACTTCGAGGGGTTCGTGCTGTGAGACCTAAAGTTCTTATGAGCTTATCTAAAACAAAAAAACATGTCAGCAGAGCCTGTGGTGGCCCCATGTGTGCTAAATGTGTCTGTGGCAGGATCAAGCGTGCTTGCCTGATTGAGGAGCAGAAAATCGTTGTGGAAGCGTTGTAGGCACAAACACAGAGTCAGAAAGCTAAATAAAAAAATACGAAACTTTTTTGAGAAATAAAAATCAAAGACTTGTCAAAAAAAAAAAAGTCATCCTCGATGGGTATCAGGCAGTTTTATTAACAAGTAATAGGAGATGAGAGTTTCTTGTTTAGTTATATTTTATTTGGTGACAGGCACAGCTCTAGAAAGGGAAAGCGCTGGTACCTGAACCCAGGTTCTGGGAGCCCTGGGACGGCGAGGCATGCACCTTCAGCCACCGCTGGGAGGGGGTGCCCTGCAGAGCTGGGGCCGCACCCAGGGGCAGCAGCAGTGAACGGCGCCATCAGAAGGGGCCTGAAGAATAAGATCTTGCGTTTTTATTTTTGTTCGACCACAGCTTGAGTTTCCAAAACTCAAAAGGAAAGAAGGAACTTGGAGAAATTTCAATGTACAACCGTAAAAAGTTTCTTTTTTAAAAAAATCACACGAGGAAAGATGAGTAGCACTGGTTTACATCAAAGCCCATGTCCCTTATTTAATCTTTTTTTTTTTTTTAAGATTTATTTATTTATCCCTCCCCCCCCCCATAGTTTTGCACTTGCTGTCTGCTCTCTCTGTCCATTCGCTGTGTGTTCCTCTGCGTCTGCTTGTCTTCTCTTTAAGCGGTACCAGGAACTGATCCTGGGACCTTCCGGCATGGGAGAGAGGCGCTCAATCTCTTGCACCACCTCAGCTCTCTGGTCTGCTGTGTCTCTTATTGTCTCTCCTTGCTGCACCAGCACTCTGCGCAGGCCAGCTCTCCTTCACCAGGAGGCCCCAGGAATCGAACCCTGGACCTCCTATATGGTACATGGGAGCCCAATCACTTGAGCCACATCCACGTCCCACCTTGTTTACTCTTTTTTTTTTTTTTTTTTTTTTTTAAAGATTTTATTTTTATTTATTCATTTATCCCCCCCTTGCTGCTTGTGCTCGCTGGGTCAGCTAACCACGCCGTGCGGGCGGGCCCGCCCTCACCAGGAGGCCCCGGGAACCGAACCCGGGGCCTCCCATATGGTAAACGGGAGCCCTACTGATTGAGCCACAGCCGCTTCCCTTGTTTACTCTTAAGCAGGGCTTTTCTCCCTGTGCTTTCCCCTTTAAAATAAGCCCTTGAAAAGAGACTAGACAACTAGCAGAGGATTATAGAATTATAGCACACCATCCTGTTAGATTGCAGGATAACCGGGGAAAGGTTGAACAAGCCTTTGAAAAGAAAGTGCTTTATTAGGTTAAATATATATTTGTAGTTTAAGCCCTCTGTTCCAAACACACGTCCATGCAAGCTGGAGGAAATGGAAAGAGCTAAAAAAACCCTAACATGGAACTATAGTGCCCTCAGCAGAAATAAACACCCAGGATGGAAATTGGTCCCTCTACAACAGTGAGATAAAAAATGCTTAAGCCACAGCATGAGAAATGCAGGTTGGATTAAGGAAGAACTGACTGACAAGTTTATTGCTCACTGGAGGAAGAAATAAGAAGATATTGAATATCCTTCTTTGAAGGCCAAGTTTAATATTTTATGTTTTTAAATATAGCCACATAGGGAATATTTGAAAAATAGAAAATGCTTTAAAATCACCCATAATGCTCTATCTCCAACAAATCAACTACCATCATTTTTGGGGAATCTCTCACTGCTCTTCCTGATATATGTGCACTTATTACATAGTTGTTACTATAAAACAATAAAACTTTGTATTTTACAACTTTTCTGTTTCTTAAGTTGTCATAGCTGCAAGCATTTTTCTATGTTGCTATGGATTTTAGAACAATTCTTTGAAGTGAACATTGCATGATGTAGCTATACTGTAACTTCTTTAAACATCGCCATAGTCCTTACCTGTGACACGTCGCCTCGCATTTCCCACCACCGTAAATAATGTTGTAATGGGCAGGTTCGTGCATTCAGCTTTTGTTCACATTTGGACAAGCTTCTCAAGACAAAATCCCACAAGTTGGACCAGAGGCTAGGAACTTTTTGCCGCTTTCCAAATTGCTTTCTGGGAAGGTATCATTTTACATTGTCAGCAGGGCCTGAGAGAGCCAGTTTTCCTGCAGACCCATTAGTATCCAATAACACAGCTTTTTACATTTTTGCTGATTGAATAGGCAGTAACTGGTCCCTCGCTGTTGGCTACAGAACAATAGAGTAATAACAACATATCTAATTGACCGCTTCACCAGCTCACCCAGTGGGCTGTTTGACTGACTGTTTAAAGCGGTTTTTACAGTAGGTGATGGCTCTCATTTGGAACGGCACTCACTCACCTCATTATTTGGGTATAAAAATGGAGAGGCCTGTCTTTTCCAAATACCGGTTTAGAGCTCACATTTTTCATGGCTTGATTTCAACCCTGTTCATATTTTAAACTGGTTAAAACTGAACAAGATAAAATCGGGGGGAGAAATACTCACAGGCAAGACTGTTTAGGGGGAAACTCGACCCTGCGCACAGCTCCATCTAAACCTGCACACGCAGTCATCAAGCGTCACAGCTGACGGACGTCGCGCGGCCTTGAAGGAAACCGGCTTGTACGCACGACTGACTAAATCAAAATTTGTTAAGCAAAGGATGTCTTCAGTCCACTCGTTCTTTCTGCTCCCAAACGGATCAGCACTGTTCAATAAGTTCAAGTCAACTCAGTCACGTAGCCCTTGCTGAACTTAGGGGCGCCTATGGCTCTGGTTTGCAGGCGCTGCTGCGGTGAACAAGACACGATCTTCTCCCCGTGTGGCACGCACAGCTTTACATTGTAGAGCAGTGGACAGGTATTTCAGAAGCGACCTCCAGGACTGCAAAACAGCCCGCTGCATCTGGAGAACTATTAGACACGGACAATTTGCTCTAAGGCATATGCATCTTGGCGTCCATCCAAGAGGGCATCAAACACTTTTCTTACGATGCAGGTTCACCTATGCACGTGCCCCAGCAGCATGGCGCTGGCGGGCAGCCTGGGCTCAGGTGTATGCGGATCAAAAATCAACAGCCTTCCTTAAACGACAGCCTTATGGCCTTAACTGTGTGCTCTCAACCGCTCAGCTTGTGTAGATTTGGGTGGTTTTAAACATCTAGGGTTGTTTCAGTTTTGCAGTGGTCTGTTAGGAAGCAATAGATAACAGGAGCATCCTACCACACTCCCCCTCGTTCACTCCACACCAGCCACACCGGCCTCCTTTCTGCCCCTTGAACCCACCAAGCCTGTCCCTGCCTCAGGGCCTTTGCACTTGCTATCTGCCTCATGAAGAACTATCCTTTCCTCCAGCTGTTTGCATGGCTGGCTCTATCTCATCTGCAGTTCTTGGCTCTGATCTCAGCATGCCGGTTACATATCACCTAGTAAAAATCTAGGTTTTTATTAGGTATTGGAAAATACCTTGTAGAACTAATGTGGCAGCCACTGCCAGGTTTTTTGAGCAGTGTGTATCAATAGCCCATATTGCTACAAGCACTGGCCCTGGGCAGATGCCTAAATTGTGCCTGGCTGAAAGGTTGGATTAGCCATACACATCGATTATTGCCCTCACATAGTTGGAGCTTATGTGAACTAATTTTTTTAAAGATTTATTTTATTTACTTATTTTTTCCCTACCCCCTTGTTGTTTGCACTTGCTGTATCTATTCATCTTCCTTGTTTTTTTGTTTTGTTTTTTCTAGGAGGCACAGGGAACCGAACCTCTGGGACCTCTAATGTGGGAGGGAGGTGCCTAAACATTTGAGCCACCTCCGCTCCTTGCTTTGTAATGTCTCTCATTATGTTTTTCTCCTTGTGTCTCTTGTTGCATCATCTTGTTGCATCACCTAGCCATGGTTGTCCATTGCACCAGCTTGCTGTTTTGCTTGTCTTCTTTAGGAGGCACAGGGAATTGAACCTGGGACCTCCTATGTGGTAGGCAGGAGCCCAACTGCTTGAGCCACATCTGCTCCCCCTGATTTTATAAAATAGTGGGCCTGGTCCCCACTTCCAGGGAGCATGTTGTCTGGAGGACACAGTATAATATCCAGAGAGAACCCCCAGCATGAAGGCAGGAGAGGGGTAGGGACAACATTAATTAAGGTTAATTAGCCTGTGGAGGGCAAACTCATATTTGCTAAGTTCCTACCCAGTATTAGGCACTGGGCCAGACACTTTGTGTTCACTCTTTACATCTTTCTAAGCAGCATGTGGGAGAAATTCGATTCCGATTTTTAAAATGAAGGCACTAATGCTCAGAGAAATCAAACTTTATCAAGCTCACATAACCAATAACTGGCAGTGGCAAGACTCAAACCCAGATCAGCCTGACTCCAGACCTCACATCCTCCTAAGGAAAGCTTCTTGGAAGCCAGCGGTGGGAAGGCTGCTCGATGAGTGTGGGCATCTTGAGCATGTGGGGCTGTTTGAGTGAGTAAACCAGCTCTGCCTTCAAGGTTATTTGGGCTTCTTCTATACTGTTCTCAAGTTTTTTTGGATTACTAACCTAGAAATAAAGTAACCCAGTAAATATGGTGAATAGTAATTGTCTTTGCAGAGATCCTGCCCATGGGAACTTAAGGGACATGATAAAGAAGGTCAGGAAGCAGGTAGAATGATCTTATTTTAATAAAACTTTTTCCTTTAATCTCTCTCCTGTATCTATCAATCTACTGTATCTACTGATTATGCATATATTCAGCACAGACATTAAAATGTCTGTGGAAAAGGGAATTGGGTTCCATGGGTTCATTTATTTTAAAAACATGATCGGCACACTATTTTAAATGATTAATTTACTTCTTAGAGCTGACTCATCTAAATTATGTCTTTCTCTCGTCTGGTTCCCTCTGGCTTCTGTCCCTTTGCCACTTACATCCTCTTTTCCCTTTTGTCATTTACCAGGCACTGCTGACAGCTGCCACGTCGTGCTCGCTAGTGGCAGAATTACTGTGTAATTCAACAACACTGGCCCAGCCACATCTGCAAAGGAATCCGGGTGGGTTTTGAATGTATTGATGGGTCATTTTAGTAAGTGGTGGCAACTGTTCCCAAGTCGGAGGCCAGGATGGTTTGTCAAACAGAGCCATTTGTGAAGGTTTGCGCAGTGAAGACTGTGCTCACCCAAGGAGAAGCGATGGCGGGTGGGTCTTGGGCAGAGGAAGTGGCGTCTAAAAAGTTTTGAAAAGGTGTCGATTCTGCACAAAAGTAAAAAACCAAGACTAACAGCTTTCTGTTAGACACGGATGGGAAATGCCCTCGAATCCAACACCTTTTCTTCCTCCCCGGAGAAGAGCCTTAGGAATGCGGCTGTCTTCAAATACTAGGGGCCTCGCCGTGTGATTTAGGCAAGTCTCCTCACTTCTGTGAGCACCAATTTCCCCATCTGTGGAAAAAGAGACGCTACCCCAACCCCGCAGCGGGGCATCAGGATTAAGTGAGAGAAACCGTAAAGCACAGGCACACGGCGGAGACTTTCCGGCCTCCCTCTTGCATGCCTCGCACACTTTTTAGCCACTTATGAGGACCACGCACACCAGGGAGCTTTCACCTCCCTGTCACCTTGAGTCCCTGCTGCGTAGATGTGGGATCAAATTCTTTACTTTTATGTTCTTCCTCCCTCCCTCCCACTTTTTTCCCAAAGATTTATTTATTGCCCCCCTTCCCCCCACCACCCCCATTGTTTTGCGCTCACTGTCTGCTCTCTGTGTGTTCTTCTGTGTCTGCTTGTCTTCTATTTAGGCAGCACCGGGACCCCATGCTGGGACCTTCCGGAGTGGAGAGAGGCGCTCAATCTCTTAAGCCACCTCAGCTCCCTGGTCTGCTGCGTCTCTTATTGTCTCACCTCTGTGTCTCTTTCTGTTGTGTCATCTTGCCACGCCAGCTCTCCACGCGGGCCAGCACTCCTGCATGGGCCAGCTCTCCACTCGGACCAGCTCTGCGTGTGGGCCAGCTTGCTTTTCACCAGGAGGCCCTGGGAATCAAACCCTGGGCCTCCTACTTGGCAGACGGGAGCCCAATCACTTGAGCCACATTCGTTTTCCCCCAAAATTTTAGTATTATTTTCTGTTCAAATAACATTTCAAACACGTTTCAACATAAGAAAATAGTTACACCTATTTAAATGTTTTCTTAGAAAACAGTCTTAAAATAAGTGAACGGTGATTGCTGTTTGTGGTTCCTGGTAATAAATGTTGCCTTTTTTAACCTATAGAAATATAATTATTTATACAATACGTACAATATGGAGGATTGCTTTAGGACAAAGTAGTTCTTAGTAAAATTAGAAATTTCAGCAAAGGAATTTTTCACAGTGCACTTTCACCTCGTTGAAGTTGAAACTGTCCCATTAGAAACTTTTCAGTTTTGCTGTGAAGCTGTGAAGTGGATTGTTATGTTTCACTGATGGTTTCATTAAGTGGCTTAAATTTTTTTTTTATCCCTTCTGCAGTGCTTGGTCCTTAGAATAGATATCTTTTGAAAACAACATATTTAGAAATATTTTATATAATCAAACATTCTTTAATAGGTAAAACTTCTCAATGCAACTGCGATAAATAAGCATCTACCTACTCGACTACATTGCCAGTATGTTCTGGAACCAAAGAAAGATGGTTTTCCATCCCATAGTCCATTTAACTGTTTTAAATTCATCTCCATCACATTTAGTTTCTGTATTGGCTGATAGGTTTGACCTTTTTAAATTTCTGAAGCCAGTTTAAATCAATCATTACATATTATTCTAATTTACTTTTGAGTAATGACTTTATAAAAGGCAAGGTATCAACACAGTAGCTGAGTGAGATGTATTATTTTTTTTTTCTGTAAACTATTGGTAAGCATACAAAGACAATCCAATGCAACTCCAAGAGGGCTACAAGCTCACTTATACTCCTCATCCTTTAGAAGTTAAAGCCACATTTAAACTCAAGTTCCTGTTGAGCACAACTTGTATTATTGTTTCACAGTCCTGAGAAACAGAAAAATATTCTCTATATTTTGATGATAAGTTCTCTGTCTGTGATGAACCAGAATCAACGGAGCTAAGAAAATAGGTTCAATAAACATGAACTAATTTCCAGGCAGGGCCAACAGAAGCTGTGCTATTTTCTTTCTTTATCAGGTCACAGCCATCCCTTATGGGGCATTTTGTCCCCTAACAAGGCTTTTAAAAAGACCAACAAACTTTCTTTGTGTGATTCTTGGGTTGGCCCAGCCACTTAGAGTGTCCCTTTGCATTGAGGATCTGGGTCCACACATAAATTGAGACGAAAATATCATAAATTATTATATTATTGATTTTTTAAAATAAAAATTTCCACTGTCCTTCAAACGTGACTGCCCAACAAAACCGGGAAAACTCTCCTTTCGAGAGGCACCTGTTGGGCCTCCACACATCATTTTCAATGATTGCACATCATTCTACTGAGCCATCATTTGTTCAACCCAATAATGTGGTGTGGACATACAAGTTATTTCCAATTTCTGGCGAATATAAATTACGCTCTAGTAACTCTAAACGTTTTCATATATTCTTACAAAATACCTTAAAATAAGTGCCTAGCAGTGAATGGTTAGGTTTTATATATGTATGTGTGTATATATATGTATACAGGAGAACACATAGGAAATCTCAACAGAAGAATGGAAATTTTATAAAGGACAGATTGAGCACTGAAAAGAAATAATTTATTAACACAAAACAAGTAATGAAAGGAGGAACAGAGAAACAAAAAAATAATTGGGACAAATATACAGAAATAGCGAAATGGCAGTAAATCAGCCTTGTAGTGATTTCGTCTGGCTCAGGAGTCCCACGACCACCTCTTGGTTGGGTGTCAGGACTCATGCGACACGACGTAAGATAAACTGACAGCAAGAAAAGTAAAAGCTACGCATAGGCAGAGACTCGAGAGGTTTTGTGTAGATCTCTGAGTCCTCTCTCAGTGAACATCACACAGATACTCTCTTCTCTAAAAGTAAAAGGATAGAAAAATATGAAACATGGAAAGCTGGAGAAAGCTAGAGTGATTCTATTTGTCTATTAGACAAAATAGACTTCAAGTCAGAGAAGTCTTATGAGAGACAAAGAGGGATACTTCATAATTTTAAAAAGTCAATATACCAATAAAATATAACAATTATAAAGGTATATAAGTCAAACAGAGCTTCAAGATACAAGAAGCAGAAATCTGACAGAGCTAAAGGGAGGGAGAGACAAATCCACAATCATAGTTGGAGACCTAAACACATCTTCCTCAACAATTGGTAGGACAACTGAACAAAAAGGGAAGGTCATATAAGGCATGAGTGACACAAATATGTGGGTTTGACACTCTCTCCACATTTGCCCTTGGAATCACGAGGTTCTCAGAGGGCATTGTTCCTAGAGAAGGCTGAAACATTTGGTGTCTTCTCTGCTTCTCGGGGTCACATCCACTTCTGAGATTGTGCACAGGTTAAGGTATTTTCAGTTGCAAGTAAGAGAAGGCTTAGTTCAAACTGTCTTAAGCCGAAAAAGGGAACATATTGCCTCACTTCTTTGAAAAGATCCAGAGGTAAAACAACTCCAGGTACGGATTGATCAGGATCCAATTTCTCGTTAATTCTTTCCATTTTCCCTTCTCTGCCATTGGCTTCATCCTGAGGTTAGCAACCTACATGGTGAAAAAGTGATGCGGAGAAATAGATATGGCTCAAGCGATTGAGCTCCTGCCTACTATGCGGAAGTTCCCTGGTTCGGTTCCTAGTGCCTCCTAAAGAAGATAGTGAGCTGGCATGACAGCCAAGCATGGCAAGCTAATGCAACAAGATGACACAAGAGACACAAGAATAAAAACATAATGAGAGACACAACAAAGCAGGGAACAGAAGTGGCTCAAGCGATTAGGTACCTCCCTCCCACATAGGAGGTCCCAGATTTGGTTTCCGGTGCCTCCTAAAGAAACAAGGAAGAGGGAAGCGGCTGTGGCTCAATCAGTAGGGCTCCCGTTTACCATATGGGAGGCCCGGGGTTCGGTTCCCGGGGCCTCCTGGTGGGGGCAGGCCCGCCCGCACTGCGTGGTTGGCTGACCCAGCGAGCACAAGCAGCAAGGGGGGGATACATGAATAAATAAATAAAATCTTTAAAAAAAAAAAAAAAAAAAGAAACAAGGAAGATGAAGAGACACAGCAAATGCAAACAATGAGGGGGTGGGGAGAAATAAATAAATAAATCTTAAAAAAAAAGTGATGCTAACAATTCTAGGCTTAACATTCATAACCCACACTGTCAGGAAAGAAACACGTATCCCAGAAATTCCAGCAAAAATCGTGAAATTCACTCTGACAGGATTGGCTGGGCTCACAGGTCCATCCCAGATGGAATCACTGCGGCAGTGCAATAGAGTGCTTTCTTTGGCTTAGCACATGTCATTTATTCTATTCCTGAAGTGGGAGAGTTGGGGGCAGGGAAGCATTGGGACTCCAGTGGAAGTTGGGACTGTTGGGAAGGGTTAAGTGGGACGTGGATGCTGGGGAGGCAACCAAGAGATGGTGATTGCAGTGCCTGACCTGGATTTCCCCCATCCCACGTGTATGCACACAAACACGCACACACTCACACACAGCAGCCGCAACTAAAGCTTAACAAAACAAATGAACATACATCATTTACAAAGTGTGCTAGAGTAATATATTCATACAGAAGACAAGAATTTTGTTATATTACAAAACTATAGTTTGGTAAACTAGGGAGGATGAATAATACGTAACATTATGATAGTTTTTCATTGGCTTTTCCTGTAGAAGCTTTTGAGTGAAAAGAGCACTGACTTTCCCTTGCACTTCAAGTCTCAAGTGTTTGAGAAATCTACGTGTACCCTCAAATATACTCATATTACATCAGATTTTAAACCGAAACTTTAAAAATTGATTGTTTTCAAAATGTTTTGCGCTCCTGGTTGTATAAACATCACCAAACTTGGCATTCAGTTCTTTTGTCTCCTTCATTGCTAAATTAATGTTCACGTAAAACCATTGCATGATTACAACAAGGGCAGGTTGGCAGATACCCTTTGTGAGTACAAAGGAAAATTAAAGCATGAAGAAAATGTGTGGTAAAGAGGAAAGGGCTTGGTAAAGCAACGGGTGCTAAGTCTTTCAAGATTAAACGCATTGAAATAGAAGCTGGAATTACTGACCTGGAAAAAAGAGGATCTCAAGAGGTCATCTAGCCTAGTCTCTGCTTCTAGGCAACAGCAAACTTTAATATCATTCAAGACTAATAGTTAATTGTATTCTGTGTAGCAAATTTTTTAAAATCCAACAAACAGTAGGGGTAAAGCAAATCCCATTTAATTCAAAGTTTATTGCATTTTGTGGTTTGGAAATATTTTTAAAGCGTTTTCCAATTCCATATCCCAGTCAGATCGAAGGCAGATATTCCAAGACAAATATTTTACTCTTTTGCTCTGTCATTGTGATATGAGGCAACAATTTCTTTATTATCACAAAAGCTAAGGGAAGCCCTTGGGAAGCAATATCAAACTTGTAATCCTGCTTTTCTGAGGCTATTGAGGGATTTAGTTTTTTAGGTTTCCCATGGATTAGTAAGCACATGATTTGCTAATGAAGCAAATTAATTATATTCATAAACAGTGTCACAAACTTTATGAAAATGGATTCTTTTTTTGTATGCCCTATTTATTCATATGTCATGAAAATTAAGATATCAGTGTGATTTCATACAGCACTATTTTCTCTAGCAACTCATTTTCCAGGTCTTCGAATATATCCTGAAGAAATAATCACAGATGTGAGCAAAGATTTATCTACAGATGTTTATTACAACATAATTTCTAACAGTCAAAATTGGAAACCCATTAAATGCCCAACAATAGAAAATGGGGTAAATAAATCATGGTATATCCATACCAAAAAATGCTAAATGTATATTAAAATTATGATGTCATAGAATACTTAATGTTATGGGATCATGTTCTTGACATTTTATCATCATGAAAAAATCCAGATATAAATAGCATGCATAGTATGATCCCAATTTTAAAAACAAATGAATATGACCTACAGGATATACACAGAAATAGTAATAAGAAGCTAAATCTGAATGATACAGTGAAGTTACTAAAACTAAGAAATGTATTCAGCAAAGTGGTGGGGTACAAGAAAACACGCAAAATTCAGTGGTGTTTCTATACACTAATTATGAACCATCTGAAGAGGAAATCAAGAAAAAAAAACTCCATTTACAATAGCAGCTAAAAGAACCAAATATCTAGGAATAAATCCAACCAAGGATGTAAAGGACTTGTACCAAAAACTTACAAAACCGTGCTAAAAAAAAAAAAAAAAAAAATCAAAGAAGACCGAAATAAATAGAAGGACATTCTGTGTTCATGGATTGGAAGACTAAATATTGGGAAGATGTCAATTCTACCCAAAGTGATTTACAGATTCAATGCAATCCCAATGAATATTACAACAGCCTTCTCTGCAGAAATGGGAAAAGCCAGACATCAAATTTATATGGAAGGGTAAGGGGCCCCGAATAGCCAAATCTTGAAAAAGAAGAACAAAGTTGGAAGACTCAAATTTACTGATTTTAAAACTTATCACAGGGAAGCGGCTGTGGCTCAATCAGTGGGGCTCCCGCTTACCATATGGGAGGCCCCGGGTTCGGTTCCCGGGGCCTCCTGGTGAAGGCAAGCCCGCCCGCAGGGCGTGGTTAGCTGACCCAGCGAGCACAAGCAGCAAGGGGGGGATAAATGAATAAATAAAATAAAATCTTTGGAAAAAAAACAAAAAAAACAAAAAAAAACCACTTATCACAGGGAGGCGGATGTGGCTCTAGCAATTGGGCACCTGTCTACCACATAGGAGGTCCAGGGTTCGATTCATGGGGCCTCCTGATGAAAGGCAAGCTGGTCCACTCAGGAATGCTGGCCTGCACAGAGAGCTGGCGTAGCAAGATGACACAAAAAAGAGACACAGAAGAGAGACAATAAGAGACACAGCAGACCAGGGAGCTGAGGTGGCGCGAGAGCTTGAGCACCTCTCTCCACTCTGGAAGATCCCAGGATCGGTTCCTGGTGCCGACTAAAGAAAAGACAAACAGACACAGAAGAACACACAGAGAGCAGACAGCAAGTGCAAAAAACAATGGTGTGTGTGTGATAAATATATAAATAAATCTTTAAAAAAAATAACTTATCACAAAGCCACAGTAATCAAAACATCATGGGGAGCCATGTGGCTCAAGCAGTTGGGTGCCTGCCTACCACGGGAGGTCCAGGTTTCATTCCCAGTGCCTCCTGACAAAAACATAAACAAACAACAAGCCAAACAAATGATGAAACCAATTCAGGGAAGCGGATTTGCCTCAGTGGTAGAGTGCCGACTACCTGCATACGAGGTCCCAGGTTCAAATCCTGGCCCCAGGTACCTAAAAAAATAAAATAAAATAAAACAGCATGGTACTGGCACAAGGACAGATATATAAATCAATGGAATAAAAATGAGAGTTCAAAAATAAACCCTCACACCTATGGTTAACTGATTTTTGACAAGAGTGTCAAATCCATTCAGTGGAGAAAGAATAGTCTCTTCAACAAATGGTGCTGGGAAAACTGGGTATCCATATGCAAAAGAATGAAGGTGGAGCCTTACTTCACACCATATACAAAAATCAACTCAAAAGGGATCGAAAACCTAAATATAAGAACCAGAAGTATAAAACTTCTAGAAGAAGATACAGGGAGGCGTCTTCAGACCTTGTGTTAGGCAACGGGTTCTTAGATTTTACACCCCAAATGTGAACAACAAAAGAAAAATAGATAAATGAGACCTCATCAAAACTGAAAACTCTTGTGCATCAAAAGATTTTATCATGAAAGTAAAAGGACAACCTATAAATGGAAGAAAATATTTGGAAAGCACATATCTGATTAATGTCCAGAATATATTAAAAAAATCTTACAATGCAGCAACAAAAAGGCAAACATCTTAATTAAAAAATGAGCAAAAAACTTGAATAGATATTTCTTCAAAGACAATATACAAATATGCCCCCCACCCAAAAAAACCCCACATGAATAGATGCTCAACATTATTAGCCATCAGAGAAATGGGAATCAAAACCACAATGAGGTACCATTTCACACCTACTAGAATGGCTACTATTAAAAAACAAACAAACAGAAATTAGCAAATGTTGGAGAGGATGTGGAGAAATAGAACCCTCATTCCTTATTGGTGGGAGTGTAAAGTGGTGCAGCCACTGTGGAAAACAGTCTGGCAGGCCCTCAGAAACTTAAGTATGGAATTACTATATGACTCAACAGTCCTACTTCTAGATAAAAGAACAGAAAGCAGAGTCTCAAACAGATATTTTCATTCTGATGTTTGTAGTGGCATTATTCCCAATTGCCAAACGGTAGAAGCAACCTAGTGTCCATCAACTCATGAATGGATAAACAAAATATGGTATGTACATATATACAATGGAATATTAGTCAGCATTAAAAAGGAATGAAGTCTTGATACATGTGAAAACATGGAGAAATTGCAAAGACATCATGTTGAGTGAAATAAGCCAGACATAAAGGAAAAATATTATATGGTCTCACTGATATGAAATAATAAGAATAAACAAATCCGTAGAGCCAGAAGCTAGAATGCAGGTTACCAGGGGCCAGGGTGGGGGTGGGGAATGGGGAGTTAACGCTTAAATTGTACAAAAGTTCTCTTTGGGCTTATAGAAAAGTTTTGGTAATAGATGGTGGTGATAATAGCACAGCATTGTCGACGTAATTAACAGCACTGAATTGTATATTTGAATGTGGCTAAAAGGGGAAGTTCTAGGTTGTTAATATATGTTACTAGATAAATTTTTTTTTTTTTTTTAAGATTTTATTTATTTATTCATTTATCCCCCACTTGCTGCTTGTGCTCGCCGGGCCAGCCAACCACGCCGTGCGGGGGAGGCCCCAGGAACAGAACCCGGGGCCTCCCATATGGTAAACGGGAGCCCCACTGATTGAGCCACAGCCGCCCCCCCTAGATAAATTTTTAAAAATAGTACTGTACGACACAAACAGGGAACTCTAACGTAAATGATGGACTCTAGTTAATAGTACAATTATAAAAATATTCTTTCCGCAATTGTAACAAATGTACCACACTAATGCAAGGTGTTAATGGTGGGGGGGTGTATGGGAACTCTGTATTTTCTGCATGATTTTTCTGTAAATCTACAACCTAATTTAAAAAAAAATCTGAATGATAAGTGTACTATATGTGATTGCTACCTTTTTCTTTTTGCTGTATTTGTATTTTTTCTGTTCAATATATGTCACTGATACCCAGAAAAAAATAACATATTTTATTTTGCTCCTTGTCTGCTCATTGTTTTTGCTCATTGTCTGCTCATTGTCTATTTGTCTTCTTTAGGAGGCACTGGGAACTGAACCCAGGACCTCCCATACAGGAGGGGGGTGCTAACTGCTTGAGCCACATCCACTCCTTAGCTTATTTTAAATGCTGTGCCTCTTAGCTTAAGGAAGCAAATGTTCAAAATATTTCGTTTCTATGCATTTTGGAGGATATTCTATTTTTCTTCCTCATTCTACACACATATTAGGATATCATTGCCAGAAATTGGTCTATTATCTTGAAATGATTACATGTGTTGGCACGTCATTTCTAGTTGATCTTTGCAATTCCTTTGCATCATAGGAATGTCTTCCCTTTTCCAGCAGTGCTTTAAGACTCCTTCACACAGCTTTTCTATTAGTTGTGCTTTTGCCTCATGTTGCAATTCATTCTCAAGCAGGCTACTTCCTACCCACATCTGCTATGTTATAGGCTTCTTGGCAAGACTCATCAATTCCTTATCCTGATTTGAACTTATAGTCCATTTTAGGAGATTTCATTTAAAAAAAAAAACAAAAAAACTTTACCTCAGATGCTAATACCATGTTGACTTCAATAAACAGAGAAACTTTCTTTTTACAATGCCATATATCGGTGCAAATGAAATTCTGCTCCATGGTGACACCCTCAGTTCAGGCTTTCCTCTTGTAAATGGAAAGCACACTCTTGTACCTTAAGAGCAGTTATAACTGCGTAAGTAGACTACCGAGATGGCCAAGAACCTTTCAGGCTATGCTAAAGAGCTGTAAAATATGTTTGCTCATGCTCCAAATTTTCTCAAAGATATTCAAAAGGATTTGTGCCTTCCTGCCTTCCTGAGTAATTCAGTCCAAAAGCCATTAGAAAGGGCAGAGCAAGACAGACCTTTGCTCAGGGGTGGGCAACAGCCCATTTGGGGTACTATAACCTGAGTGGAACAAAGAGGGCATCCGTGTCAGAGCACAGCAGGAGCAATAGCAACCCAGGCTGGGGGGTGGGAGCCAAGGAAGAGTGAGGGGACATCCATGTGGGAGCAGCAGTGTGGCCTGCCACAGGGTCCCCGCGCTGGTGACAGGAGGAATGATCCAATATATATGGGGGATAATGAGAGCCAGGTTTCTCATTGTCAGAGAAGGAAGTTATAAACATGGAAAGGGAGAAAACAAAAATCAACCTGTGCTTTTGGATTGGAATTGGAGGTGTCCGTGTGAATTCAAGTTTTTAAATATACAGATATAGAAATTGATACAGAAATAAATACATAAATACATGTGTGTATGTATATATGCAGTTACATGCTTATGTTCCTTAGCTCTGTGCACTGAGCACCTAGAAGTAGCAACACCCCAACCGCCATGAGCACACCTAGTGTCCAGATCTTGGTGTTTAAACACCTCTCTCCGCTAAAATGAATGAGGGCTTCTTAGAGAAATGGCTGATTCTAAGACTGGAGCAGGGAAAGTACAAGATGATCCTGGAACATCTTGTACCAGAAGGCAAGGAAGTATCTAAAGAATGATGGAGATGTGTCAAGAGGACAGGTGAGTCAGCTTGAATGGGGCTTTTACTATCAAAATCTAGGAAAATTTGACCAACTTCAAAATAAATAATGATGGTGAGAAATTATAACCCTAGATATCTATGAGATAGATATTCTGAGATAAATGGGGAGAAGAAAAGTTACTTCTTACAGTAGAATTCCAAATAATAAATAGAATGAAAGAGATGTCCAAAAGAAAATAGAATGAATGATGGAATTAGAAAATCACCATTTGGCAATCATTAAAGTAATAATTAATTCAACCAAGACAAACAAATGTTTGCTAAAACTAGCAGGTAAAAATTTTGAAATCTGCATAGTCTCAAAGTATCTCCTCACAAAATCCTTGGACTCCTGTCCCTTATGGGTAAGGGAATTCCTTGTGTGCTCATCAATGGGAAAAGCCAGGCCATTCTAAGGAGACCAGGCTGGAGCTCTGCAGAGTCCCAGAGCCTCAGCCTGTGAATTCAGCCATTGGTGGGGTGAACTGCCGGTAAATGACAGCATACACAAATGTCCCTGCAATGATTGATGGAGGGTCGCCCATGTCCCAGTGGGTTATGGTCACAGCAAGAACATTAGTAAATCCCACCAACAGACCATGCCACCGAACATTTAAAAATTATATTCCAGACCCTAGAGCCTTTGTCTATCTGAGGGGCTTAAGTTCTTCAGGCTGGTTCTTCAGGATGAATACTCAGCTACTCAAAGATTCACTGGACAAAGCAATCCCCACAGAGGTGAAAACTGGCCCCTCTGTGGCTCTTCAGTGCATTTCTAAGGTACCATTTCTCAACAGAAATATAATGCAGACCAGAAATGCAAGCCACATGTGTGAAATAAAAGTTCCTAGTAACCACATTTAAAAAAGTAAAAAAAAATAGATGAAATTGATTTTCAAATATTTTATTTAATTCAATGTGTGCAAAATATCATTTCAACATGTAATTAATATAAAACATTATTAAGGGAATATTTTACATTCCCTTTTTGCACCAAGTCTGCAAATTCTGGTATTTAACCCTAGCAGCCCATCTCAATCTGGACTAGCCACATTTCAAGGGCTCAAAAGCCAAGCATGACCCTGTTCACAGTGACAAAGGGGTTTTTGGCATCTCCCTCAGGTAGGGTCAGCCCATGCTTGGTGCAAGCTGATGTAATCGAGGGCAGCCCCAGATTCTCCTAGGTTCTTAAAGCAGAGACCCTTTTCCCCAGGGCTTCAAGGACACATTCACTGGCAGTTCCCTTAGCTTAAGGGAACCCACCAGAAACGTTCTCTAGGATTAAGAGAAAGTAGTTCTAGCTCATCCTGGTAGGTTAGAGCATCTGTTATGTGAATTAGATTGGCAACACCATGAGGTTAACTGAAATAATTTTTGACAAAAGAGCCAATAGCAAAATAGAAAATGTCATTACAGTCAGAAAACCAAGAGACAGACAAGTGTGGTGTGGGAGAGAGAAAGGGACTGGCAGTTGTAGAACCACAGCTGGGCTAGGCTTCAAGGGATCAGGCAGCCACCACAAGATTTTACTGCTCAGGAAACTGTGACTCCCTTAAAGGGGTCCAGAGATGGGCTTCAGGGGGTCTTTGGATCTGCTGAAATAAGCAAAATGTTCTGCTTATGTGCATCTCGTGGGAAGGATAGGCCATAGATTCTCAAAAGGGGCACACGCAGAGTCCCCAGGCAGAGTCAGAGTGAGAATTGTCACATGTTCAGGGTCAGGAGGTACCTGGGGTTATGGACTGAACCTCTCAATTTCCAGGTGAGAAAATCGAGACACAGACACAGCGAGGAACTTGGCCAAGCAAGGGCTATTTATTGACTGAAAGATAATTAAAAAATTCAGGGACCCTGTATGACCTCTAAGACTCAGAAGAAAATGAGGCAACCTGGACCACAGGAAAAAGCCACCTGGGGAAGGTGTCTCGGAACCTTCGCTGGTCATTCCAGCAGAGAGCTACCCTTCCTGCTTTGCTATCTTGGGGCACTTGCACGTTGTTTGTACCACACAGAGAGCACTAATGGTATTATATCAGTTCCCAACCTCTCGGGCTGGATACTTCTTTGTTGTGGGGTGGCTCTCGTGCAGGCATTGCAGGGTGTTTAGCAGCATCCCTGGGCTCTACACAGTAGGTGCCAGGAGCACCTCCCACCTCCCCTGTAGTTTTTTTTTTTAATATTTTTTAATATTTTATTTTTCCTTCTTTCTTTTTTTTAAAGATTTGTTTATTTATTTCTCCCCCTCACCCTCATGTGTGTGCGCTCACTGTCTGCTCTTCTTCTGTGTCTGCTTGTCTTCTCTTTAGTCGGCACCAGGAACCGATCCTGGGACCTTCCGGAGTGGGAGAGAGGCGCTCAATCTCGTGCGCCACCTCAGCTCCCTGGTCTGCTGCGTCTCTTATTGTCTCTCTTCTGTGTCTCTTTTTGTTGCGTCATTTTGCTGCACCAGCTCTCCGCGTGGGCCGGCTCTCCTGTGTGGGCCAGCTCTCTGCATGGGCCTGCTCGCCGTGCAGGCCAGCTTGCCTTTCACCAGGAGGTCCCAGGAATTGAACCCTGGACCGGGAGCCCAATCACTTGAGCCACATCCACTTCCCAAGCCATATCCGCTTCCCTTCCCTGCAGTTTTGACAATTAAAAAATAGCACCTGGCAAATCAGCCTGGGTTGAGAACCACTGCCTTAGACTGGAGATTTTTTTTTTTTATGTGAGATGTGGACGCTTAACTGCTTGAGCCACATGTGCTCCCTGTTCATTTGTTTTGTTCATTGTCTTGCTCCTTTCTCGATGTCTGCTTATTGTCTGTCTTCTTTAGGAAGCACCAGGAACTGAACCCAGGACCTCCCATGGGAGGCAGGCACTCAACTGCTTGAGCTACATCTGCTCCCCGACTGAGATATTTTAATACATATGGTAGATTGACCACTGCTTAGGCAAGGCCTGTGCCTTGCTCGGCTTGAGGCAGACACATATATATGAATATATTGGATAAATAAATGGCAGTTTTTTGTGTTCCTGGATTCGACGTTCCATTTTGACTGTTTCCAAACGAAGGGTTAAGAGTTTGGAAAGGGAAGAAAAACTAAGAAGGAAACATTTCATTCCACTTGCTCTTTTAGGAGCTCGTGAGTTCTGCATCAGAAACAAGTCGAGCCTCGTATTTTCTTTTTTGATCAGTAAAGTATAGGCTGTCAGCTTCTCCAGCATGATTAGGAAGAATACAATTAGAACCGTACCCAAAAGAAGTTTTCCTTTAGTCTCACACAATGCCTTCCTCTCAGAGTTCCTTCACAAAGAGAACATTTCCCCCTACTTCCCTGATATTCTTGTAACTGAGTTTTAAAAGCCTCCAACCTCCTCCATAAAATAAAAATGTGTCCCTCTTAAGTGTTGCCTCTTAAAATAAACATGATGGAGCACAGTTTTAAAAACCCACTACCCCTCCAAAAAAAAAAAAAAAAAAAAAAAATCAAGCTGTGCCCTTATGAAGTATTTCAAATAAAGTTGATTAACCCAAAGATTTAAGAATTTAAATGTAAGATTTAGGAATATAAATAGGAAATACATTTCAAGCCAAATCTCAGATGTGGGCAAATCAGTTCCACATGATTTCAATCTTATAGTCTTGGTGGAAATCGTTGCCCAGGGCATGGAGCTAGGGAGCAGGGGCTGGGAGGCCCTGGACAAAGCATGAAGTGGAGGTCGCATAGCAAAAGCGCCAATGCCAAGTCACCATCCCAAGGAGGGCGAAGCGAGAGAATATCCAAGACATGGAGGCTGAGCCTGCAGTGAAAAGCCAGAGTTTAAAGATCAGACACAAGGGCAGCATCTGAAACATGCTCACCTGCTGGTTTCACTTATTTATTTTTAAATAAATAACTTTTTCTACCTAGAAACACTTCAGATTCAAAATTGCAAGCAAAAATAATACAGAGAGGCCCCATATACCCCATTTACCTGACACCCAGTCATTTGTCAAGACTGAGGCGCTGATAATTGGTATTATGGCTGTTATTTGTTTAGTTTAAACTAAGAAAGTTTAACAATTTCCTTTAATATAAAAACATTCAGGGGAAGCGGCTGTGGCTCAATCAGTAGGGCTCCCGTTTACCATATGGGAGGCCCCGGGTTCGGTTCCCGGGCCTCCTGGTGAAGGCAGGCCCGCCCGCGCGGCGTGGTTAGCTGACCCAGCGAGCACAAGCAGCAAGGGGGGGATAGATGAATAAATAAATAAAATCTTAAAAAAAAAACAAAAAAAAACCCCAACATTCAACATGCATTTACTTGGGGTTTCGGGGAGGGGGTGATGGGTGCTGGCCAGAGAGGTTCAGGGGCACAGAAAAAGGCTTGCTGAGGGCAGTCACCTCGATGGCCCTGTGACGTCCACGCTGAAGGACAAGTGCACGGCAAGCTCCCTTCCCGGCATTTGAAGCAGGTCCTTCCTCCCCTGGATATTTCCAATCATAAGCCTGTGGGGGTGTCTGGGGGTCCCTGGGGGAGATTCCATCCTGCAGGATGGTGGGGTAGGCAGCAGGATTTCCCCCTTGCCTTATCCGTGGCTTTCCTTGGGGACGGGCTTCTCATGTGAAGGAGGAAAGTCTGTGGCCAATCCGCAGCCTAGTGGCAGCCCACTTTCTTCCACTTATCCGGGAAAACCCTGGGTCTGGCTCAAGCGTGCAGGTGTCATCTGCTCCTCAAAGGACAGGTCTGAGGGCGAAGGCGGCAGGAGCCCAGATGGAAGCAGCAATCTCGGATTTAAAGGACCTTTCTTAGCGGTGACACCCTGTTCGTGTGCTACAAGATACAAGCTCCACCCGTGGCTGTTTAACTACCTAGAGGCCACCCGGGGAAGCTGCCACGGGCACGTTCCTAAGCCAGATCCAGTGGGTCTGGACCAGCTGATTCCGATTCAGGCGGCCAGTGCGTGAGTCAGGGCTGTGGTTTACCTAGCTGCCCGTTCTAGGCGTGAGAATTCAGACTGCTCTCAGCTGGGTTTGTCATTTCCGCACTCCTCAGAGGGGCTCTTTAATTCAGGATTTAGAGCAGGGCTTCTTAACCTTTTTTGTTCCACGGACCCCTTTGCCGGTCAGGTGAAATGAATACTACTGTTATTTATTTTTTGCATACATTCATAAGTGAAGGAAATGCTAGATTTCAGTTAGAGGTCAGAAAAAATAAAAATAAGTTGATTTTTTTCAGTTCAAGCCCACCGACCCCCTGAAATCTTTCCATGGACCTCCTGAGTTAGTGGATTTTACTTTAGTGTCATTTGACTGTAACTGAAGGTACACTATGGAAGGAACTAGGTACAGTTTGCTAAACAATGAAGTCGAGCATCAATGTGTACGTGTGTATGTTTATAAATTATATGCAGCGCCATTTCAGGGCTAAATCCCCATTCTTCTCCACCAGGTGTGGCCAAGGGGATGGTTTTGCTCTCTGACCGCACCCTTGGCTTTTTGTTGGTTGTTCAGGTTCTGTGTTGTCTGTTCCCTTACATGCCACAGATGTCTGTACTGGAATCATTACCCTTTCATCGGAATTTCTAACAACAATGGCAGGTGTAACCCGAGCCCCCACATTTTCAGGCTAAATCCATTTTCATTTTAATATTCAGAGAGCCAGGATCTGGGACCCCATTCCGAGAGACAACAAGTACATCTGAGGATCTCGGGGAATATACACGCATTCTTGAAGCAATCGCTTTTCACTTCTTATTTCAGATTGCTGTGCCCAGCTACCTCACTGCTTCCAGCTTCTCCACCGCCCCCCTGTGGACACACAGAAATGATGTACACACTTCGTATTCTAGGGGCCTAAGCAACATTTGTAGCAATGTTTAATTTCCACTTAATAAATATCCTTTTTTTAAAAGATTTATTTTATATATTTATCCATACACACCGCCCCCTCATTGTTTTGTGCTCGCTGTCTGCTCTCTCTGGGTTCTTCTGTGTCTACTTGTCTTCTCTTTAGACAGCACCTTCCGGAGTAGAGAGAGGCGCTCAATGTCTCGTGCCACATCAGCTCCCTGGTCTGCTGCGTCTCTTATTGTCTCTCCTCTGTGTCTCTTTTTGTTGCGTCATCTTGCTGTGCCAGCTCTCCACTCGGGCCAGCACTCTGTGCAGGCCAGCACTCAGCATGGGCCAGCACTCCGCATGGGCCAGCACTCCGCTTGGGCCAGCTTGCCTTTCACCAGGAGGCCCCGGGAATCGAACCCTGGACCTCCTATTTGGTAGATGGGAGCCCAATCACTTGAGTCACATCCATTTCCCTTAATAAATACCTTTGAATTGATTAAAGTTCCTAACAGTGAATTCTAGCTGCAGTTTTCTCAAGTCTTACCACAATGACCTTCATCCAGATACATTAGGCATGTTTGCCTAATGTAGATCATTGTTTGCTCTGGTATTGATTCCATTTCTTTAAGTTTGAAAATACAATTTAACTGTTATAAAAAAAACTGACTTAATATTTGACTGACTTCTCTTGTGTTTCTTGTTTAATATAAAGTCTCAGTAATTTCTAGAAAAAGGCATCCAGACTGTCAGTTACTCTTAGCATGCTGGACTGTGGAAAATGAAGCACTGTAAATATGCTCAATTCCCACCAACCTGACGTGATATTTATGATGTGGCCCATTCCTACCCTTCAATCCCCATGTCGTTTTTCATTTAGAATATGACTCTAGATGCCAACTCTTTTACATGATTTCATAAATCCCAGTCATTTCTCTCTGCCTATTTGGCCTCAACCTTCCTTCATTCCAGGCCTCAGTTGGCATGGTTATATGATGACCAGGGGGTTCTGGTTTAGACATCAGGTCAGGTGCTTGTGTCTCCACATGAGTTTGGGGGCTTGTAGGACCTGAAATTTTCATCAGTGGTAAGGAAAGAGGGAGCTCATACATGTGATTTGCATAATATTGAAGTATTTTGCTCTCCTTTTTTCATATTTCTTTTTCTATGAAGTAACAGTTTTCCTTGCTATTGCAGCTTTCTCCAGGCCAATTTGTCCCTCTTGTGGTCACTAGTTCTTCTCTTCATTCCCCCAAAGAATCATTATATTATTTGATACACTTTAATGAAGACTTGAAAATAAACGGAAAGATCCTCAATACAGAAAGGAAAACACACTGGATTGGTTCTCAGATCCCGTTTCTCCTTAGACCTTCCAGCTAGGCCTTTTCACAAAGGGTGCCTCTGGTCACGTCCCTCCTTGCCTTTTCCCACCCCACCAGTATCTCCCTGTTCCTGGGTCTGCTCTGCCTTGCACAGGGAGGAGTTTCCCTGACCCTCTCCTTGTCCTTCAAATCCACAACTCCAATCTCTTCTTCCTAGCTTCAGCCAGCAGGAGAATTAGAGTTAACCTCATGATAATCTCTCAGCCACAAGGTCTGGATTAGGGCAGGCAATGAGGCACTCAGGCACAAAATTTAAGGGGCATCAAAAAACTCTGTAGTCAAGATCAATAATAGTTTAGTGCAACATTTGATAAAATCAGCATTAAAATTCCATGATGAACAAAATATCAACGGTTTAAATAGAGACAGGCTTGTTGTTTGTCTTACAGCTGCATTATTGTGTAACAGGAACAGGCATCTGTGCAACAGAAACAGGCATTTGTGCAAAAGGAATAGTCGCTGCCACTCAGTCCACGGTTCCTGGGACCTCATGGAGGGTTTATGAGGGTTGACAATGGCATGTGAATAGATTGGGTGATGCAGTCAAAATTTAAATTCATACAGCGTTTAGTAACTTTTTCACTTAGTTCAAAATATGGGAGGGTATTTTCATGCACGTATAAAAGGGCACACGTATCTCCTTTTGTATCAGGCTCCAACATAGCTCCACTGTTCAGCAATGTTCTATCCACAAAGAAAAGAGATTTTTATGTTACCATCAAAGCAAAATTCTGAGCCTTAACCTTGGACAATCAAAGCCTATCAAACTGTCCCTTCTACCTAAAAATGAAAGAAGTCTTCCCCCAAAATTAATTCTGCCCCCCCTATAGCAATAAGCATAAATTGCAGGCAGCTTTATAAATCACAAAATCTTCTTACAAAATGTATTTCACAGTGGTTATTTGTGAAGTGCACCTTTACTCTGCATTCTTAATGGTGAAAGAAGGGTTTTCTGCAAACTTCTGCCTCCTCAATGGGATAAGCAATTCCTAGATCGAGGTACAGAAGATATTAAATTCTTTATATTCCATCTGACTTGGAACCACTGCATAGTTATTGTTTAACCATTCCTTGCCCACTTCCATGAAGACTGCACCTTCCTACACATTATCTCATTTAATCCTTACAACAATTCCCTTTTTATAGATGAAGAAATTGATTCTCAGGGTGGTTAAACAGCACAGTTGAGACCTGATATATAGAGATATGTTAAGTACAAATATGCATGCACTCTGTTTATGGAGTCTACAGGTTTTGCTAAGTAGGAACATCGATATTTCAATATGAGGGATATAAAACCAGAAGTTTCCTGAATTTAAAATTTCATGTCCCTGCTTTAAAGAGTGACAGTACCCAAATTATTTTTTTGTTAAAGATGTCTTAACATTCCTGAGTAACCCAATTCAGTGACTGATCACTATCATATACCTGGGAATAAATAATATCAATAGCATATATTAATTTATAAAACTAGATAACTAAATTAATTAAAACTAGGGTGTGGAGGTTAAAGTTTGTTGTGTGACACCTATGCTGACATAGAAACTTTACTTAATGCTGTGTTCATGGACTTTGGCTGATGACTATGGGGTGTGTGTGTGTGTGTGTGTGTGCGTGCGTGTGTGTGTGTGTGTATGTGTTGGAATACTGTCCAATAGCATTTTCTGTATTGACAGAGATGGTCTATATCTGCACTGTACAATGGAATAGCCTCTAGCCACATGTGGCAACGGAGAACCTGAAAGGTAGCTAATGCAACCAGGAAATTGAATTTTACATGTTATTTAATTTGAATTAATTTACATTTAAATTTAAATAAGCACATTTAAATACACCAGTCACAGGTTGCTAGCGGCTACCATATTGGACAGTGCAGGGCTAAAGAAGAGGTGTAACAAAGTTATAACTCAGTTCTTCTGGCAGCTCTTCTGATCACTTTTCTTCAACATAGTCTGAGATGGAACTTTTTAACCCTGAATTCTGGGTTAAAGCAGATAGGCTTACAGAGAAACTCTAGTGTATGGGAGCTGAATAAGAACAAAGCTATCCAAAGAAGGCTCTTATGTTTACAAAGGAAGAAAATATTTTCCAACAAATTAGGTAAATTTTATATTTTTGAAAGCGCTTCTGTTTTTTTGCTAATGCTCATCTAGTGAACCAATTGATTTTCTTGATAGAATTTAATGCAAACATAATCTGAACACCTTTTCACACTGAAACCTGCCACAGGTATTAAAAAGCATCATTTGCATTTCACTGATTCAGGCATATTAGGACAAATGGCTGCCTGAATGCATTCCAAGTAGAATTTGTGTTGCACAATGCTACCCACTATTTGCTCCTATCGAGGATCCATCTTGGCTTCTATTAAATTACACAGACATATTTTCATTTCTATAAAGTTATTTCTTCCTGTCTCTGATCATGTGCACCTTCTCTCTCACAATAGCCCCATCTCTTGTTGTATTGCCATTTGGCCCCAGAACAACTCTGTTCCTTTTATTCCCAGAACACTGAAATTCTTTCTTGTGGCTGAATGATAGGCATTTATTGGATCGTGGTTTCAAGTCCTAGAAGAAGTGCTTCTTTCGGGGGTCGGTATCTTCTGGCTGGCGTAATCTTCGGGGTTCCATGGTTTTCCTGTCACGTGGTAATGCACAAGGCGGCATCTTCTCCTTTCTCTTGGGGCCTCTGGCTGCTCCCCGTGGCTTCGCTCCCCGTGGCCTTCTCTATAAAGCCTCCAGTAATACCAGTAAGACCATCCTGCCTGAGGTGGGCCATACCTGACCTGAGGTGATCTCATCATAAAGTCCTGTTTACATGGGCTCACACGCACAGGAAGAGATTAAGATTGAGAACATGTTTTTCTGGGCTACATAACTCCAAGCCAGCACAGATGCCAACGTCACCAGGGGCATCTGAGAGTGCCAGTATTACCACACCTTTGCCAGCACAGAGTATTACAATTTAATTTTTTTGGGTTGATTATCAGAAAAAAGAGAGTACTTTTTCACTGTTTTAAATTGTATCTCTTTGATTAATTATGGGAGAGGTGGTGAATATTTTCCCTTATCTATGTTTCCTGATTCCTGACTTATCTGTTTATGACTTTTGACCATTTATCTAAGTTGGGGTGTTGGCACTGCTATTACTGCTTTTTAAAATTAGTGTATATGAATTATTTTTTACAATAAAGAAACTAATGACATGTGACAAATTCATGTGACCACAATTGCTTCCCTCTGGTCCACTGACCATAAAAATCCTCTGGGTACTGGTGGAAAGTTCAGCTCCTCAGGTTCCAGTGACAACATTTAAACAGCAGAAAGAGGAAAAACAGTCCATGACAAAGGTCAGAGAGCCAGATGGAAGAGACCATAAAGTTATCAATTGTACCTAATGAGGGAGAGCTGCCCTGCAAGATAAAACCAAACATGCACACCACGCCGTGCAGGCGGGCCCGCCCCGACCAGGAGGCCCCGGGAACTGAACCTGGGACCTCCCATATGGTAAACGGGAGCCCTACTGATTGAGCCACAGCTGCTTCCCTTTTGCCCATTTTTTAATTGGGTCATTTGTCTTTTTATTGTTGAGTTGTAACATCTCTTTATATATCCTGGATATTAAACCCTTATCAGATATGTGATTTCCAAATATTTTCTCCCATTGAGTTGGTTGCCTTTTCACCCTTCTGACAAAGTCCTGTGAGGTGCAAAAGTGTTTAATTTTGAGGAGATCCCATTTATCTATTTTCCTTTTGTTGCATGTGCTTTGGGTGTAAGGTCTAAAAAACCACCACCTACTCCAAGGTCTTGAAAATGTTTCCCTACATTTTCTTCTAGTAGTTTTATGGTCCTGGCTTTTATACGTAGGTCTTTGATCCCTTTTGAGTTGATTCTTATATAGGGAGTGAGATAGGGGTCCTCCTTCATTCTTTTGGTTATAGATATCCAGTTCTCCCAGCACCATTTGTTGAAGAGGCTGTTTTGTCCCATTACCATTAACTTGGTCAGTTTGTAAAAAAAAACAGTTGACTGTATAGGTGAGGGTTTATTTCTGGATTCTCAATTCTATTCCACTGATCAATGTGTCTATCTTTATGCCAGTACCATGATGTTTTGACCATAGCTTTGTAATATGTTTCAAGTTCAGGCAGTGAAATTCCTCCCATGTTGCTCTTCTTTTTCAGAATGTTTGTGCCTATTCGGGTGCACTTACCCTTCCAAAAGTATTTAGTAATTGCCTTCTCTAACTCTGTAAAGTAAGCTGTTGGGATTTTGATTGGTATTGCATTGAATCTATAAATCAGTTTGGGTAAGATTGACATCTTCACGATATTTATACTTCCAATCCATGAACACAGAATGTCTTTCCATTTGTTTAGATTTTTAAAATTTCTTTTTGCATTGTTCTGTAGTTTTCTGCATATAGGTCCTGTACTTCTTTGGTTAAATTAATTCCTAGGTAGTTGAGTATTTTTGTTGCTATTGAAAATGGAATTTCCCCCTGATTTCCTTCTCAGATTGTTCAGTACTAGTGTACAAAAACATTACTGACTTTTGCATGTTGATCTTGTATCCTGCCACTTTGCTGAACTCATTTATTAGCTCCAGTAGTTTTGTCGTGGATACTTCAGGATTCTAATTAAAAGATCATGTCATCCACAAACAGCGAGAGTTTTACTTCCTCTTTTCCTATTTGGATGCCTTAAATTTTTTTCTTGTCTAATTGTCCTAGCTAGAACTTCGAATACAATATTGTTATTGAATAACAATGGTGACAGTGGGCATCCCTGTCTTGTTCCCTATCTCAGAGGGAAAGGTTTCAACCTTTCCCCATTGAGTATTTTGTTTGCTGTGGGTTTTTCATATATGCCTTTTATCATATTGAGGAATTTTTCTCCTATTCCTATCTTTTGAAGCGTTTTTATAAAAAAGGATGCTGGATATTGTCGAATGCCTTTTCCACATTGATTGATATGATCATGTGTTTTTTTCCTTCAATTTGTTAATGTGGTGTATTATATTGATTGATTTTCTTATGTTGAACCAGACTTGCATACCAGGAATAAATCCCACTTGGTTGTGATGTATAAGTCTTTTGATATGCTGTTGGATTCAATTTGCAAATATTTTGTTGAGAATTTTTGCATCTATGTTTATTAGAGAGATTGGTCTGTAATTTTCTTTTCTTGTAGTATCTTTATCTGGCTTTGGTATTAGGATGACGTTGGCTCATAAAATGTGTTGGGTAATTTTCCCTCGTCTTTGATTTTTTGGAAGAGTTTTAACAGGATTGGTGTTAATTCTTTTTGAAATGCTTGGTAGAATTCACCTGTGAAGCCATCTGGTCCTGGACTTTTCTTTGCTGGGAGATTTTTTGATGACGGATTCAATCTCCTTAAATGAGATTGGTTTGTTAAGTTCTTGTATTTCTTGTAACGTCAATGTAGGTTGGTTGTGCGTTTCTAGAAATTTGTCCATTTCATCTAGGTTGTCTAGTTTGTTGGCATATAGTTTCTCACAATATCCTCTAATGATTCTTTTTATTTCTGTGGGGTTTTTGTAACTTCCTCCCTTTCATTTCTGATTGTATTTATTTGCTGCTTCTCTCTTTTCTTCTTTGTTAGTCTAGCTAGGGGTTTGTCTATTTTATTGATCTTCTTAAAGAATCAGTTTTTGGTTTTATTGTTTTTCTCTACTGTTTTTTGCTCTCACTTTCATTTATTTCTGCTCTAATCTTTATTATTTCTTTCTTTTTGCTTGCTTTGGGATTGATTTGCTGTTCTTTTTCTACTTTCTGTAGTTATTCAGTTAAATCTTTGAGTTTAGCTCTTTCTTGTTTTTTAATATAGACATTTAGGGCTATAAATTTCCCTCTCAAGGCTGCCTTTGCTGTATCCCATAAGTTTTGATACGTTGTGTTCTCATTTTTATTTGTCTCAATATATTTACTGATTTCACTTGCAATTTCTTCTTTGACCCACTGATTATTTAGGAGTGTGTTGTTCAGCCTCCACACATTTGCAAATTTATTTTTTTCCTGTCTATTATTGATTTCCAGTTTCATTCCATTATGATCTGAGAAGGTGCTTTGTATAATTTCAGTCTTTTTATGTTTATTGAGAGCTGCATTGTGACCTAATATGTGGTCTATCCTGGAGTAAGATCCATGGGCACTTGAGAAGAATGTATAACCCACTCAGTTTGGATGCAGTGTTCTACATATGTCTGTTAGGTCTAACTCCTTTATCATATTGTTCAAGTTCTCTGTTTCCTTGTTGATCTTCTATCTAGTTGTTCTATCTAATGTGAGAGGGGTGTTGAAGTCTCCAACGATTATTGTAGAAATGTCTATTTCTCCCTTCAGTTTTGCCAGAGTTTGTCTCATGTATTTTGGGGCACCCTGCTTAAGTGCATAGATATTTATATCTGTTATATCTTCTTGGTGGATTGTCCCTTTTATTAATATAAAATGTCCTTCTGTATCTCATAACTTTTTTGCATTTAATGTCTGTTTTGTCTGGTATTAGTTTAGCTACCCCTGCTCTTTTTCAGTTACTATTCATGTGGAGTATCTTTTTCCAACATTTCACTTTCAGCTGGTTTGTATCCCTGGATCAAAGATGAGTTTCTTGTAAGCAGCATATGGATGGCTCATGTTTTTTTTTTTTTCAATCCATTCTGTCATTCTGTATCTTTTGATTGAAGTGTTTAATCCATTCACATTCAGTGATGTTACTGTAAATGCACTATTTACTTCCTCCATTTTATTCTTTGGTTTTCATATGTCTTATCATATTTTTGTCTGTCTTTTTACTCTTTTGGTTATCCTTTCTGCTATTCTTTCTTCTATACTCTCCTCCAAGCCTCTTTCCCCTGTCTTTTTCTTTCAGGTCCTAAGGCTTCCTTTAATATTTCCTGCAAAGGTGGATTCTTTTTTGCAAACTCTCTTAGTTTCTGTTTGTTTGTGAATATTGTATACTCACCTTCATATTTGAAGGACAGTTTTGCTGAATAAAAAATTCTTGGCAGGCAGTTTTTCTCTTTCATTATCCTAATTGTATCATACCACTGTCTTCTCGCCTCCATGGTTTCTGAAGAGAAATCTGCACTAAGTCATACTGGACGTCCGTTGTATGTGATGGCTTGCTTCTCCCTTGCTGCTCTGAGATTTTTCTCTTTATCTTTGACATTTGACATTCTGAGTAGTATATGTCTTGGAGTATGTCTATTTGGATTTCTTCTGATTGGAGTATGGTGTACTTCTTGGACATGTAAGTTGATTTCTGTCGTGAGAGCTGGGAAATTTTCAGCTATCATTTCCTCAAATACTCTTTATTCCCCTTTTCCCTTCTCTTCTCCTTCTGGAACTCCCGTGGCACGTATGTTGTTGTGTTTTGTGTTGTCATTCAACTGTCTTAGTCCCTGCTCAATTTTTTCCATTCTTTTCTCTCTGTGTTCTTTTCTCTTTTCAATTTTAGCTGTTCTGTATTCAGTATTACTTATTCTTTTTCCTATTATTTTGAGTCTGCTGTTTTGTACCTCAAATGTGTTTTTGATCTCACCTATTGTGTCTTTCATTCCCATGAGCTCTGTTACTTTTCTGTTCAGGATTTCCATTTCTTCTTTGTGTTCGCTCAATGTCTTCTTTTTTTTTTTTTTTTTTATTTAAGATTATTTATTTATTTATTCATTTATCCCCTCCTTGCTGCTTGTGCTTGCTGGGTCAGCTAACCACGCCGTGCAGGCGGACTTGCCTTCACCAGGAGGCCCCGGGAACCGAACCCGGGGCCTTCCATATGGTAAACGGGAGCCCTACTGATTGAGCCACAGCCTCTTCCCATCAATGTCTTCTTGATGTCATTAATCTCTTTAACCAAATTGTCTTTCAACTCATTAATTTGATTTTGGAAACTCGTGTGCATCTGGTGATTAGATCTTTCAAATTCTGCATCTTTCCTGGAGCTTTGATGAATTCCTTTTCTTAGGCCAGGTCTTCTATTTTCTTAGTGTGGCTCATCATTTTTTACTGACATCTAGGCATCTGATTAGAATGTAGTTTACTCAGATGCTCAATTTCTTTCTTTTTTGTGGAGATTTAGTAGCAGGAGGCTGTGGGTTACCATTGTTCTTTGATTTTTGGCTCAAGCTGGATTGTTAGGATTGTCCTGCTTGTTACTCATAACTGGGCACTGGACCCAGTAATTGGTTGTAGAGTCGCTTCCCAGGGCCTTGGGCAGGGAAGCTATAGAGTCCGGAAAAAGCCTCTCTTACTTATTTTTAATTTTCTTGCGTGCACTTCCTTGGTCTCCCAGGAGATGGTGCTCTCAATTCAATGCCTGGTCAGAGTGTATTTGTTGCAACAGACTGGATCAATGTGATAGAGTTTCCTGTCTTGAGGGTAGGAGCCTTGTAATTCCAACTTTCTCTGAGACGGTTCTCAGCCTTCTCTGGCAGCCCTCTCCCTTTTCCTGGCTTGGAAATATTTCCACTCCCCTCTGAGTCCTCAACAATCAATCTCTATTAGTAGAGGAGGAGATTGGGAGGGTTGATATCTTTAGCCCCTTGCAGGCTCCAAGGCAAACAATGGCGCAGCCCCACCAAATTTGTGAGTCAAAAGCTGAGTCAGCCTTAGGTTGTGTACCTCTCTCTCCCCTTTCCTGGGTCATCCTCAACAATTAGTCCCAGCTAGAAGAGAGGGAGATTGCGAGGGTTAGATTTCTCCAGTCCTTTGCCAGCTCCCAGGGCAAACCACTGTGTGGTCTCACATGGCCTGGAAGGGCCACAGCAGATCAAATTTGTGGGTCAGAAGCTGTTTCCCTCTCTCTCCCCTTTCCTGGGGTGGTAGATCCCTGGAGCCCCCTTTATCTGTAGTCGCAGGCCCAGAGGCCCAAGAATTCTGAAGTGTCTTTAGTGTGGGGGAGGGTGCTGGCAGCAGCAACCGCTGGTTTCAACTCACGGTTCCGTCATTGAGAGTTCCCTCCTTTGTCCCTCTGTCCTCTGGCTGGTGTCCAGCTTTGCCTGCTGTCCCAAACCCTAGATCTTTTTTCAAGGCTGTTTCAGCCTGTCCTCTAGCTATTTTTCTCTCTAGTGATTTATTTTGAAGTCTTAGAGAAAAAGGGGAAGAGCAAGTGTAGGAAATTACCCATCAGGGCAGGGTGACCTTTGCGAGCATTCAGCTGGACTTCCGAGCATGTTCCCTTGGTGAAAATAAAAGGGGAAGGAGGGATGTGTCTGGACCAATTGCATTTGAGCACCTTGGGCAATTTTAGTTCAAGGCTGTGGCACCACCTCCATTTCCTTCTGATTCTTGCTGTGTTTTCTTTCACCTACCATTGGCTCTCTTGGTTGCAGGTAGTTGATCTTCGGGGACTTTATGTCATCTCCTTAAACATTATTCATCCCCCTGCTCTCTGGTTTGCTTGTCCATTACAGCTCAGCACTGCCACCCAGTGGCTCCTGAGTATAGAGCTCCAGAAAATTCTGAGGGAAGACATACAGCAATAGGAAAGCATATGCTTCCTTGGCAAGGAGAGTAAAATGCAGAACTTCCTATCCACCAGGCAATGAAAAGGACTCCGAGGACCACTGGGAAAGAAGAAAGGCTTTGACCTCAGAAATACACATGCTTCTCCAGGAGCTGCGTATGGTTGGCCAGGCATTATGCTAAACTGGGAATGGAAACAGATCAGGATTTTGAAGAAAAAGGCTTCTCTGATTGGGGGAAGGAATTCCAGCAGAGACTGAAAGATGAGTGAATTCCAGTTTTTAGGGAGGCTTTAAAAGGGATTCTGCATGCCAGGCCTTTTGGGAACCATGTGGGCCTTTGATAAATCATATTCTTTTGGGCTGTGTTACTTCCACCCTAATCCTTTGATACATGTAAGAGAGGGTCCCTTATCTTCCAGGTCTGATAGTAGTTGCCTGTTCACAACTGTTTGACTTTTGTCCAGAATTTCTGGATGTGGGGAGCTATAGGAACCAAGTTCAGATTCATTTTGATTTTCTTACAGGACTGAGGATTTTCCTCTATGAAGCAGTGGTGTGCTTTTCAATTGCATTACATTTTTTAAAAAAATTGAAATACTTTCAAACTCACAGAGAATTACAAAAATAACACAAACCCCGTAAGAGTACCCCAACATACCTCTACCCCTCCAGATTCCCAGATCCACCAATTTTAACATTTGCTCACATTTGCCATATCTATCCATTCATCCATCCATCCAGCTGTCTATGTATTTATCAACCTATTTCTGAACACTTGCATATAGACTGTATACATCCTGCTCCTTGAACACTTAACTTGCCATGAACATTTCCTGTAAACAAGGATTTCACTTAAGTAACCACCTTAAGTGCACTTGTTCAGTTCAAGAAACTTAACGTTATGTAAAGCTTACTGTCTATATTCCATTTTTTTTCATATGTCCCAATAATACCCCTTTGTGCCCTTTCTCCTCCCATGCTAGATCCTACCCAGGTTCATGCATTGTGTTTAACTGTCATTGTCTCTTTAGTTCAGGGGCTTTTAACCAGGGGTCCACGGACGCCCTGGGAGTCCATGGAAAGATTTCAAGGGGTCCGTGAGCTGGAATTGAAAAAAATCAACTTATTATCTTTATTTTCTCTAGACCTCGTCCTGAAATCTAGCATTTCCTTCACTTATGAATGTATGCAATAAATTACATAAGTATTCATCTCATGTCGCATTACAATTGTTGCATATCTTGAAAAGTCACTTTTTGCTCATCCATACTTCGAAATTAGGGTACTTGTTAGACCTGACGCTAGTTGAGAATCATAAAACTATCTGCCGCTACATTTTGAGAAGAGGTCCATGGTTTTCATCTGACTGGCAAAGGGATACATGCAACAAAGAAGGTTAAGAACCCCTGCTTGAATTGCTCTTCTTTTTTTTCAAATTGTGGGAACATAAACTTTCCCGCCTCAACCCCTCCCAAGCATACTATTCCACGGGACTGAGCACATTCCCAATGTTGCTGTACCCTCAGCACCTTCCCTTACTAAAACTTTCCCCTCTCCCCAAAGAGAAAGTCCACATTCCCTCTGCCCCACCCCGCGCCCCCCAGCAAACTGTACTCTAATTTCTGTCTCTGGGCTTGCATATCCTCTATTTTCTTTGTAGTTACCTTGGGACTTAAATTTAACCTTCTAAATCTATAACAATCTTGTTTGCTTTGATACCAACTTCACTTCAATGGTGTACACAAACTATGTTCTAATACCCCTCCATCCCCGCACTTATACGTAGTTCTTGTCACAAATTACGCGTTTATATATATATATATATTTAAAGATTTATTTATTTATTTACTTTTTTATCCATTTTTACCTCCCCCCCATTTTTGCTATTTTTGTGTCCATTCGCTGGGCAATTCTCTGTCTGTTTCCTGCCCTCTCTTCTCATCCTTCTCCTCCTGTCTTCACTGGGATACCATCCTCGGAACCTCCGATGTAGGAAAGAGGTGTCCTACCACCTGCGTTACTCCAGTTCCTAGTTTTTCAGCGCATCTCGTCTTGGCTCTCCCTTGTGTCCCTCTCCTGTTATGTCATCATCTTACCGTGTGGCTTGGCGGGGCCTGGCAGTGCACCCACGCATGGGGCCTAGCGGCCCGCGCACCTTCTATATTTTTCTTTATTTTTACCAGGGGGTCCCGGGGATCGAATCCAGAACCCTCCATATGGGAGATGGATGCCCAACCATTTGAGCCACATTTACCCCCTGATGTTTATATATTGTGAGTCCAAAACCATTGATTTATCACTATATTTTATACATTTGCCTTTGATCCTGTAGGAAGTAAAAAGTGGAGTTACAAACCCATATTGAATTTATATTTACCCCTGTTGTTACCCTCTTTATTTCTTCATGTGGCTTGATCTTGGTCTATTGTGTTTTCTTTTCAATCTGCAGAACTCTCTTCAGCATCTCTTGTAGAGCTGGTCTAGTGGTGAGGAACTCCCTCAGCTTTTGTTTTTCTGGGAATGCCTTAATCTCTCCCTCAGTTCTGAAAGACAGTTTTGCCAGATAATAGAATTCTTGGTTGGCAAATTTTTTATTTTAGTACTTTAAATATGTCATCTCACTCCCTTCTTGCTTCCATGGATTCTGATGAGAAATCTACATTTAATCTTATTGAGGGTCCCTCATACACGACATATTTCTTCTCTCTTGTGGCTTTCAGAATTCTTTCTTTATCTTTGGAACTCGACAATTTGATTATGCCATTGTCCAGTGTGTGTCTATTTGGGTTTATCTGTTTGGTGTTTGTCGAGCATCTTGGATATGTAGATTCATAGTTTTTTGTTACATTTGGGAAGTTTTCCACTATTATTTCCTTGAATATTCTCCCTGCCCCTTCCTTTCTTTGTTTTCTTTCTGGAACTCCCCCAATGAAAGTTTCCCACAGGCTCCTCAGGCTCTGTTTACTTTTCTTCATTTTTTCTTCTTTCTGCCCCTCAGACTGAATGATTTCAATTATCTTATCTTCAAGAATCCTGGTTTTTCCATCTGTTGTTGAAGTCCCCCTAGGGAATTTTAAATTTCTCTTGCTGTGGTCTTCAGTTCACTGTTACTGTTTGTTTTCTTTTCATAATTTCCATCTCTCTATTGACATGCTCTTTGTGTTCACCTATCATTTTCTTGATATGCTTTAGCTCTTTGTCCATGTTTCCCTTTAGCTCTTGGAGTGTAGTTAGTATGCTTTTTTTTTTACAAGACTTTGTTTGGCGTGTCCAAGGTTTGGTCCTCTCATTGATGGTTTCTAATGGTTTAATTTCCCTTCTGCTTGGGCCATCATGTCCCATTTCTTTGTATTTTTTTATTTAACCTTTTGTTGAAATCTGGACATATTATTGCTGGACTTTAGACTCTGACATATCTGTTCCTTAAACTTGTATCCAGCTAATTTTATGGCAGCTTTCCTTGAATGCCAGGAGCTAACTAAAAAAAAAAAAAAAAAAAAAGAAGGAAAAAAGAAAACGTCTTACCCAGTCTCTGAAGATTGTCCTGTGTGAGTGCTCTCCTTCAGGGCTTAGGGGTACAAAGAGTTTAGAGAACAGCTCCAGGCCAAAGTGTACGCCCTCCCTGATCCTTCTCGCACATGCATCTTGTTTTGGGCATGTACGTGCCAAAGTGGGAATTCTACTGTTTACAAGGTTCCGAATGTCCCCTCTTCCCTAGGAAACAATTTCCTGACTGTCCCAGGACCTGCACTGCCTGTCCTACAGCCAGCACTCCCTTGCCCCAGGCAGCCACTTGACTGGTGTCCCTTCTTAGGTAGCAGAGCTCTGTGAACGGCCTTCTCCACTAAGGACAAGTTGTGGGACAGTGAGTCCCTCAGGCCACCAGCAGACATCCATGCTCCAGCATGTGCCAGAAAATTACTCTGCTCCCTCTGGGACCAGGGCTTGTCAGTGGGAGCACAGACCCTCTCTGTGCTGGACAGGGGAGAGGGTGAGGGGCCAGCCAGGCTGCCACGAGATCCTACTGCTTTTTGGTAGCCTTTTTCTTGTTTTGGTGCTTGCCCTATTATTGTAGCCCTTTAAATATATTTTTTGGGAGCTTTTGAGAAAGTGGTTTCTGCCAGTTCTTGCTGGTTGTTCAAAGCTTCTGAAGTGGGAGAGCCCTGGGGTGTCTCACTCCGCCATCTTGATTATGGCGGGGCCCTCCATTGCATTTTTGTAACAGAGTCATTTTCTATGTTTTTTACCAAATAAATTTTATTGATACATATTAATAAAGCATACAATTCATTCAAAGTGTACAATCAATGGTATTTGGTAAAATCACATAGTTGTGCCTTCATCACTTCAATCATTATTAGAGCATTTTCTTTATTTCAATAATAATAATAATAATAAACAAAAAACAGACAGACAAGAAAACTCCTCACCTATCAATCTCTATGTTTCTCCTGCTATACATAGCTGCTGTTTCTGGCTTTTCTTCCACAATTATTTATTTGCTTATTGAGCTTTAAAATTAAAAAGTCTTAAATGTTAGTTTTATTATCAAAAGATGACTTATAAGCACGATTATTGGTGTAAGTTTCAAATTTTTGAATTGTAGATTGTATCTTTGTCTCATTATGATAGACTGTAGAAATTAGGTAATAGGATTGAAAAGGAAAATGTTGAAGAAGAGAAGAAAAATAACCATAAGAAGACAGCCAGCCAGTTCAACATGTACTCTATTGCATCAACAAGATAAATATTTGCTTGAGGATAGAATGAGAAGCCAGTGACCTCACTAGAAGGGTGACAGAGAGAGCCAGGTTCACTTCACAAGAGGGAGAAATGCCTTGTGTAAAGGGGGATGCTAAGAAGAGACTCTGAGCACAATTCTGAGTGTCCTTAGCCCTTGCAGCAATTGCTGAAAGTTGCAGACATTCCTGCTGGTGGTATTTACATCCCAGGAATACTTAAATCTGAGGACTTCCCTGAACACCCAGTAGAGACCTGCACTTGCATGTGGTTGACAGGTAAGTATGAGAATATTTGCACCTGGCCCTGGTGTACCACCTGGGGTAGGTGCAGAAGCAGTGCCAAGGTCTGTTAAGAATTCTTGGTCAGCCAGAAGTACATGGAGTAGTGGCTAGTGAACAAAGATTTGGAAGAAAAATGGGGACAGAGGAATGTCAGAAATTGGAAAGGGCAATGCGAAAAGAATAAAAACCAACCTTTCCTACTTCTCAATTTTGTCTAAGTCCAGCCCTGCTCCTATCAAATGGAAGGTAAAATATTTTACCTTTTTTCAACAAACATGTATCAAAGAGCGACGATAACTGGCTTAGTGAATAGTCTCGCTTCAGTGGGTATGTAAAGGTAAGGAAATTTTACTTTTTTTCCATCATGGCTTTCAATCATTTGATGCCAACTATCCCTCTCCTGATCTTAATGGAATCTTGGGCAGATTTTCATAACTTTTGTGTCACTTTTGGTTATTAAAAGTCAATTTAGTAGGGAGGGGTTGTAGCTCAGTTGAGCTCTTGCTTTGCATATGCGAGGTCCCAGGTTCAATCCCTGGTACCGCCTTAAAAAAAAGTCAATTTAGTTTAATACTCCAATCGTATATCCAGTTCAAATCTTAAATATTGCTGTTCTTTGTGCTCCATGTACTAGGGCACAAAGAAAGTCTTAACTTTAAAGAAACCATTAAGTTTTTTTTTTTTTTCCATTAAGTTTTAAGACTCCAAATCCTACAAACCATGTTATCTGACTATATTGTAGTTATCACATCAGAAATAAACAATAAAAAGACTAAAAGAATCCCAATGTTTGGAAATGTAAAAATGAACTCGTGGGTTAACAAGGAACTGTAACAGAAATGACAAAATATTTATATCTGAATGGTAACGAACATACTCCATATCTGAACTTGTGAAATTAAGTTGAAGGAAAATGTATAACCTTAAATCCCTTAATTAAAAAAAAACAAAGTCCAAAAATAGATAAGCTTTTAACTTATGAAATTCTTAGAAGAGTTATAGGGTATACCTAAAGAAAATAGAAGGAATAATAGAGATGGAAAATAATAGACAAAACAATAAAGAGGATCAAAAAAACTAAATATGGCTGTTTTTGGAAAAGGAAAGTTATAACAATCTGTGGCAGTTTGAAATTATTTTATGAATCCCAAAAAGATAAAGATTGTGTTTGTGAAATAATCCATTCCTGCAGGTGTGAGACCCTTTCAATTGGACTACATCAGTGAGGCATGGCTTAGGTTGAGTCTCCAGTCTCTTGCTGGGTTGATAAAAGCAGACACAGATAAAGGAAGCTGCCATTTTTTACCCTCCCTGAGAGAGGACTAGAAGATCACTTAAGCACAGATACCCCAGGAGGCTGGGTCCATGAAGCAGCTTAATAGGAGCCAAGTCCTTCCATGTGCCTGATAGCTTATAGCTGTGCTCAGGAAGAAGGCGGAGCCACTGAGACTGAGAGAGGAGGTCCCGTAAGAGACAAGCCCTATGTCAGGTTTGGCTACAGCTGCAGAGAGACAGAGACCTCAGCAGAGACCAGCGGCTGTCTCGCTTCCTGAAGTGACAGCAGACTTTGGCAAGAAATGACTTCTTAGGGTGCCAGGAGTTGGACTTTTCAGGGCCTTGGAACTGTAAACTTTTATGCCAAATAAATCCCCTTTATAAAAGCCAGCCCATATCTGGTACTTTGCATCAGCAGCCTTTTGGCAAACTAAAACGCAATCCTCTAATGAGACAAAAATAAAAGATAGAATACAAGTCACAAGTAAACATTAGGAATGAGAAATGGACATAACTAGATGTAAAGATTTTTAAAACCTTGATGACTATAAATAATTTCATGATAATGAAATTGGAAACTTGAATACAACGCAGTGTTTTCTAGAAAATATAAATGATCAAGGGAGTGGATGTGGCTCAAGTGGTTGGGCACCCACCTCCCACATGGGAGCTCTCGGGTTCAATTCCTGGTGCTTCCTAAAAGAAGATGAGCAGACAACGAGAGGACACAATAAGCAGACACAATGAGTGGACACAACGAGCAGACACAGCGAACAGTCACGAGCAGACACAACAAGCAGACAACAAGCAGAAACAATGAGCAGACAGATAAGGGAGCCATCTCGGGGCGGGGGGGATATAAATGATCAAAAACTAATTCAAGAAAAATAAGAAAATCTAAAGAAGACCATAGTTGATATTTGTTACTTCTTTTTTCTATAAGCAATTGCATGTTTTCTTTACCTTCAGCCAGGACCTCAGCGAGTCAGGGGTCTTTACTGAGCGGGATGACCCAAGCCTTCACTTTTGAAAGGCTGAATCCTCAATTGTCCTGCCTGGTTTTGATTGATATAGCTTTCCATGAACTCCCCCCACCCCCCACCCTGATTGTAATTTAATAATGGTTGCATTTAACAGCAGATTTTTTACACATTGCAAAAATTTAAAAATATATCCGAGTAACATTCAGTTATCATTATGGAGATTTTAATAAATGTAAATAATGGAACAACTCTTTCTTCTGAAAGCACAGATGAAATTTAAGTGCTACCATCTTAATAGCTACCTAAAAAGAAATAATTTGCAAAGTTTATATTTTTCTTAAAAATTTTTTCACTATAAGGCTGTGGTGGTTTGGAGTTATGTACCCCAGAAAAATATCCTTAAGCTTACTTTTGATGAGTTTACTTCAGGTGAGGTGTGGCCCAATTGAATCGGCATGGTCTTGGCCCTATTACTGGAGCCCCTTTATGCAGAGTGAGAGAGAGAGAAATTCATGGGGAGCAAGAAGCTGGAGTCCACAGAGCCTGGAGGAGAAGGGAGAGGCCAGGGGAAGCCGCCATATGCATTGCTTTGTGATGAAGGAACGAGGACTAAGGACTGCCAGCAGCCAACCCTAGAAGGCCAGTCTTCGGAAGACAGTATCAGCTTTGATTTGTGCTTGTTTTGGACTTCTCCTAGCCTAATAACTGAGAGTCAATAAATTAAATACATGTCCCAGAGACTTTAATCTTTGGTCTGTTGATGTGCTGGTTAAGCCCTGAATCTCAGCAGAGTTGCAACACCTACTCTCCAGTTCATTGGTCTCACCCAGGACAACTAACAAGGAGATAATGATGGACAATGCCCATCCCAAGGAACAGAGAGTGCCTGCAGCTACAAACAAGACAGCTCCACCCATCTGCCCCATAGGATCTATAAGCACCCTCTCAATTAGAAACAGAGTGGCAACCATCACCCCCAAATCCTCAAGATTGGGGAATGAACAATGGGCTAAAATAAGCTTATTATTGTTCTCCTATAGGCATTATTATTCTAGCAATGGAAGGACTTTTTTCATTGATATAAAGGCAGTGGTCACAAGAGTTTCTGAGGGGAAGGAGAGGGAAGAATAGGTGTAACATGGGGGCGTTTTCAGGACATTGGAATTGTCCTGCATGACAGTGCAATGAGGGATACAGGCCATTATACATTTTGTCGTAACCTATAAAATTGTGCGGGGCAGAATATAAATTATAATGTAAACTATAGCCCATGGTTAGTAGCAATGTTTCAATATGGTTTCACCAATTGTAACAAATGTACCACATTAATGAAAGATGCTGTTACCGTGGGAAAGTGTGGGAGGGGGAGGAAGTGGGGAATATGGGAATCCCCTACATTTTTAATGTAACATTTATGTAACCTAAAGCTTCTTTTAAAAAAATTCACATTGTTTAAGCATGGTATTTGCTTGAGCAACCAAGGAAACTAAAACAAAGACACATAGCAATGTTCACGTCTAGAAGACACGAGATTGTGTAATATTTCTTTTCAATGACTATTTGCCTTTACCTTGTATTACTTTAATAAAGCAGGTGAGTAATGTAGTTGTAATATGTCAGAAAAGATAAAAACTATCTAATTTAATTAAGAAAATATTTGAGAGCAGAGAAGATATTAATTAAATGAGAAAATGGTATATTATAAAAATATAAATCATGTACCGTTACAGGCTCACACAAATGTGAGCCAGTCAGAGTAACAGTGAAGGAGGAAAGCACCGAGCCTTTCTTTTTATGAAAACACCAAACTACTTATTTTATTTGAGATGAAAGCAGAAGCTAAAAATGTAGAGAAATAGCTTTAGTTTTGTAACTTTGTATTTGATATAGTAATAACTAGTAGGTCCGGAAGTTCAAACTCCACATTTCATTTTTATTCTGATACAGCTAACTTAGAGAAAATTTTGACTTCTTTACAAGAGTCTTAATTGTTCATTTTTTCCCCTCAAATAAATATTTCTTATATTTTATGGTACTTGGAATGAGGCGAAATGTAGTGTGCTGTTTTTGGTAGCAGCACAGTTCTTATTTTAGTGACTGTGGCATACGCATTTTCATTTGTTTTTTTCAGATAGTTTTCTAAAATCAAAATTTTAAATTTGGTTTGGAACGATAGTACAAATAGTGGGTATCAATGCTTTCATGTGAACTTGCTGACATGGGACACCCACAGTTTTATCACCCTGCAACCTTCTGCAAGCTAATTTTTGTGGGGGGGTGGGTGGTGGAGAAGGATTTTCACAACAGTTTGAAAGAAGCCCCCTGTCCACTCCTTATGCAGGCAACATGTCCCTGTCCCCAACCAGCTGCACCAGCCCTGCTCCTGCATCGCTGATGTGCTGGTTGTCTTTGGCACGGTAGAAACTAATCTAAGGCAGTTTAAAGATTGGGGTTTTCTTATTCTTTATTTTCTCCCGTGAGCTAATTTAAGCAGCATTCAAAACCCAAGATGAAAACTGGGTTTGGAATTAAAGGCACACACTGGATGTCATTTCGTGAAAGATCTGGTTTCTGATGCATAATGAAGAGGTTGAAAACGTGTGGCAATCTGAGCGTCATTTATGCTATTTAATTCCACTGGCTACGTGTCACTTACAATGCCTCTGTTCCGAAACTGGTTTTGAAAGGTCTCTGAGCCGGTAATAGTTGCATTAAGTTGCTGAGTTTCTGGCTGGCACGGCAAACACACCTGAGAGATTACCGTCATTGACTGTGCATCTATTCCATGATTTCCAGGAATTTATAAACGACTGACAAAATCTTCTAAATTAGACATTGGGTATGGAGTTGGTTCCAAACTTCCTATGGGAAAGTCCAAATGAGTAAACCTAGAATGTTCTGGTGACACAGACTCACCGCAGGGACTACCGTTCTATGGACAAGGTATAGTCTTAAACTCAGACTTGTAGGAAACTCTTGATTCATGCCAGGGAAACCTGAAAAGACATTAAGTGTTGTAGGTCTAGCTGATGACCACTGCAGGCCTGGGCTCGTTAGAATTCCAGGCTGCAAGCCTGCCACTCCCCCGCACAGGTTTCCTTTGTTTATCCAGTGGCTACTGCTTTTGCTGGTCTGTGCTGCTGCTGTTTGTAGCTGCCCTGGGGCGCTGAGAACCGAGGACTGTGGCTGCTGGGAACCTGGGCATGGGCGAGGAGACTTAGGAAGAGGATCTTGGACCCAGGTCAGGATTTCATTTGTTACGCCAACAGATAAAATCCTCACCAGAAAGTCACATCTGAAAAACTCCTCAATCTGCCACCTGAGTTTGATATCTTCAAAACCAATGTCTGAGTTTTTCCTAGTGCTGTTCAAGTTACTATTTTTTCATTACATGGAACGAGCCCTGTATGATCTCCAGAAACCATCAGTTCATTACTTGGAAGGACTGAATGGCTCAGGTTCAAAGTTTCATTACCATTTCTCCTTTGATACAATACTATCTTGGCAATTATTGCCTTTGTTCATAGATTCTATTAAAAAAACAAATGAACAAACAAACAAACAAAAAACCACTTCTTTCAAAGGATGTCGTGTTTGAATCAGGCTAGAGACTTCCAGACTCATCGTGTTGCATTATAGCACCCAGAAAGGAACTAGGATTAAGGGGATCCTTTTGCAGAGTTAATTTGGTAGCAGATTCTTTTCCAGGAGTGCTACTTTCAGTTCTCGTTAGTAAGGGGTGCATCAAGGCCAGGAAAGGACGGATTATCACACACAACTCGGCTTCTTCAGTGGTAAACATAAAAGGTAACTTCATATTTTGTTTCTGTTCCTTCTTCATGTGTGAAAGCTCTTTGAATTGCACTCCCAAAATCCATCCAGCCACTTCTGCAAACTAAGAGCGCACTTGATTGAAGCCAGGTCCATCACCGTTCTTTGGTAAGAAGCTGTACACCATCATGCCCCTCTCTTCCGCGAATCATGAGTACATGGGTCTTGGCCCAGTGAAGCAGTTCAGCACCATGGGTTCAGCAGTATCCTTATCTGATGCTCGGTTCTGCTTTGGTATATCCTAAAACAAATGTTTTCTTCATTATCTTAGCTTTTAGGTATAAGGTCTAGTTTCTGTTTCACTCTAAGGATGAGTCGTTTGTGCAGATGTTGAGTGTGGGTGGAGGTTGACATAGAGCTGGAGCAGGTCCTGCCTAATGGCCAGCTGAAGTAGAGGGATCCATCTTTGCCTTCATGCTCTGTCCATGAAGATACTTCAGCTTCCCTCGGAAATTCACTGCCAGGAATGCATGTCAACAGCAAACCCTTTAATTGGCACATGAAGTGTCTCCATAAAGGAAGAGTTTCTTCTGGAAGAAACTGCTCTTGGTTATAACAGGTTTACTGGCGGTGGGAGGCCATCAGCTTTATCAGTTCTTTCTGGAGACAAAACCCATGAAGGTTGTGTAGCTCAAGCTGAAACTCGGTTCTGCCTTCAGTGTGGTTAAGTTGGCTTATGTGAGAGTTGTTTATTTGGGCATGTGATGCCAGAGAGCAGGAGTGAGGGAGAGGAGGAGTAAAATTAGAGAAAGAGGGAGAGCGGATACAAAGATACTCTATCTAGTTGGCCATTGCCACAGCGACTGGTGCCCTATCCCACAGGACCTTCTCAGAAGCCTTATGAAATGCATCTTAGAACTGTCTGCATGGGAGATAAGGGTGAGATCTACCACTCCATTGGCCCCCAATTGCCATCTGTCAAGACTCTCCCTGTGGATTTTAACTCCCCACACTTTGGGATTGTACATGTGTGAGTGCTGAGGAAATTCCCAGGGCACACGGTAAGGTGTGGGCAGGTTGCACATGGGCGAAACTGGTCCAAGTATGTAAAGAACTGATCACTGGGCAGAAGTTTGATCAAGAGGTCTGTGGCAGTTTGATATTATTTATGAATTCCAAAAAGAGATATGGATTATGTTTGTAAACCGGTCGGTTCCTCTGGCATGATACCCTTTGATTGTATTAAACAAAGGTTATGTTTACTTAATTAAATTAAGATTAGGGCTTTGATTTGGCCATGTCAGTAGGGCATTGGGCGGACATTCAGAAAAAGACATGACAGAGGAAGAGAGACAGCACATTAGACATAGCGGAGGCCCTGGGAAGAGAGATGAGCCTGATACTCTACAGCTGACCTTGTGGAAAGAACAGAGCAGCTGAGCCTGGAAAGAAAAGAAATGAGCCCTGGGGAGAGAGACTAGCCCTATGCCAGCCTACAGCTGAGATCAGAAGAAGCTGGAACCATGGAGCCATAAGAGGAAGAAGGAAGGCTGAATCCTCACAGATGTCACCCACCATCTTGCATCAACACGTGGCAACAGACTTTGGGTGAGGAAGTACCTCTTATGGTACCTTGAGTTGGACTCTTTAGGGCCTTGCAACTATAAGCTTCTACCCCAAATAAATACCCTTTATAAAAGCCAACAGATTTCTGGTACTTTGCACCAGCACTCCTTTGGATGACTAATACAGAATTTGGTACTGAGAACTGGAATGGTACTTTTGCAATTACCAAAATGCTGGATTGGTTTTATAAATGGGTAAGGGGTATTTTTTGGAGGAATTGTGAGATGCTTGATGGAAAAGGCCTAGATTGCTTTGAAGAGACTGTTGGTAGTAATATGGAGCCTGAAGTTATTTTTTATTATAAGGTCTTAGAAGAAAATAATTGTGAGATGCTTCATAGAAAAGGCCTAGAGTTCTTTGAAGAGATTGTTGGTAGGAATATGGATACTAAAGAGACTTTTTATGAGGCCTTAGAAGTAAATTGTGAAGCTATTATTGGAAACTGGTGGAAAGGCAATCCATTTTTTTAAAGTTGCAGAGAACTTAGCAAGATTGACTCCTGATGTTTTTTGGAAGGCAGAATTTGAAAATGGCAAGCCTGGGCTTTTAGCTGAAGAACTTTCTAGAGTAAACTTGGAGAATGCAGCTTGGCTTCTCCTTGTAGCTTTAGTAAAATGCTAAATGAGAGAGATAAGCTGAGAATTGAACTGTCGGGTACGGTGAAACCAGAAACTGATTCCAGAAATTCCAAGCCTCTGGAAATCAAGCCCCCAGACAATGGTGCCCCATTTAAGGAATTAACTAAATTTCAAACTTATAGGTCAGGATTGAAAATACAGTTATCCAGGAAGGATTTGTAGAAATTAGATTCCTGCTTCCTGTATGCTAAACCGACAAGCTTCTTGAGAGAGCTGTATGAACAAAACCACTGTCAGCCTGGACTAAAAGGGACATGGAAGGGAGAGATGGAAGGGAAAATGGCTTTAAGAGGAAAACCATGGAAGCTGAGATCTGGAATTAAGACACCTCCTTGGGCTAAGAGAGGAACCCCACCCATGTGTACAAAGAGGGTGAGTTTGCCTTGGCAGTTGAAGAGGGTGGATATCCAGCCTGCTGTTCAGGGAAAGTTTTGCTGCACCAGGCTACTGAGAGGATGGAGCACATTCCCCAAGGGTTGGGGAGGGTGAGGTCAACACCCCACAGGTCTGAGAGGGGTGGGCTTGTCCTCCATAGATTAGGGAAGGCCAGGTCACCAACTCATTGCTCTGAGAGGGTTGGGCCTGAACACCTGAGATTAGGGAGAATGTTGCTAACACCTCACTGTAATAAGGGGGCTGAGACTGTACCCCAGATATTGGGGAAGGTGTGGCCAACACCCCAATATTCTTGGAGGGTGAAGTCTGGAGCTCAGTCGCTACCTAGATGCTTGATAAAGGTGGAACCAAGAAAATGGCCATTGGGCAAGCCTGTGGAAAGGGTGGGCCCCTATGAGGCCCCAAGGATGAGAAGAAACTATCATCTTAAGAATGACTCAGACTTTGAAATCTAATGAAGCATGCCTGCAGGTTTTCAGAATTGCAGGGGACCTGTGATTCATGTTTCCCTCCCAATTTCTCTTTGTGGTAATGCAAATGTTTATCCTTTGTCTGTCCCTTTGTATATTGGAAGCAGATAAATTGTTCTGTAAGTTTCAGAGGTCTACAGCCAGATGGGGCTTTGCTCCAAGACTAAACTGTATTTCTATAAACTGATTGTGATATGATTTTTTACTTAGCATTGTTACTGAAATAAGGTTTTTTGAATATTGTAATGTCTTTTGGGATTCAGATGGTGGAGTGTAGCAGTTTGATATTATTTATGAATTCGAAAAAGAGATAGTGATTATGTTTGTAAACCGGTCAGTTCCTCTGGGCATGATACCTTTTGATTGTATTAAATTCAAAGGTTACATTTACTTGTTAAATTAAGAGTAGGGGGAAGTGGATGTGGCTCAAGCGACTGAGCTCCCACCTACCACATGGGAGTTCCTGGGTTTGGTTCTCAGTGCCTCCTGGAGAAGATTAGCAAGACAATGAGCTGGCACAACAGGCAGTCACAGAAAGCTGACACAAGACGACACAGCAAGGAGACACAAAGAGGAAAGACAATGGGAGACACAACAAAGCAGGGAACTGAGGTGGCTCAAGTGATTGAGTGCTTCTCTTCTGCATGGGGCGGGGGTGTCCCAGATTCATTTTCTGGTGCCTCCTAAAGAGAAGATGAGCAGACACAGAGAGCACACACAGAGAGTAGGCAGCATATGGACAGAGAGCAGACAGCAAGCAAAAACAACAAGTGGGGGAGAATAAATAAATAAAAATAAATCTTAAAAAAAGATTAAAATTAGGGCTTTGATTTGGCCATGTCAGTAGGGCATTGGGTGGACACTCAGAAAAAGACATGACAGAGGAAGAGAGACAGCTCATTAGACATGGCAGAGGCCCCAGGAAGAAAGATGAGCCTGATAGTCTATAGCTGACCTTGTGAAGAGAACAGAACAGCTGAGCCCGGAAAGAAATGAGACCTGGAGAGAGAGATGAGCCCTATGCCAGCCTACAGCTGAGATCAGAAGAAGCTGAGACCATGGAGCCTTAAGAGGAAGAAGGAAGGCTGAACCCTCTCAGACATCGCCCACCATCTTGCATCAAGACGTGGCAACAGACTTTGGGTGTGGAAGTACCTCTTATGGTACCTTGAGTTGGACTCTTTAGGGCCTTGCAACTATAAGCTTCTACCCCAAATAAATACCCTTTATAAAAGCCAACAGATTTCTGGTACTTTGCACCAGTACTCCTTTGGATAACTAATACAAGGTCAGACTAAGTGGTGAACAAGAGGTATCCAATAAGAGAGTATAAGAGTGGGAGGTGTGGGAGGTGGGCAACATGAGAATCCCAGTGGATTCCGTATAATATTTTAGGTAATCTAAGCACCTCTTAAAATATATTTATATATATATAAGTAACATTTTTGTAAGCAAATGCACATATATGCATATATATTTATATATCATTTTATAAATATTGGTATGTATTGTGAAAATTTTGATTTTTACCCACAATAAAAAATAAATAAATTTAAAAAAAAGTGTATAAGAATTAGAAAGAGAAGAAACTAATTTGCATAAATATGATTATCTGCATATGACAATGCATACAAGCTAAAAGAACTGGTAAGAGACATCAGTAGCATTTCTAAATAGATCCATGTACCCAAATCCTTAGTATTTCTATATACCCATTGGAAAACAGCATAGAAAAAATTCTATTCTTGAGACAAATAGGTTTAGTATTAAAATATGATAAAAAAAGAATGGGGTCCAGAGATGTCCATTATATTATTCTCTACACTTCTCTCTATGTTTAAAAACTTTTTTAAAAGTCCAGAGTTAAGGCAGAATTTAAATGTGGTTCAATCAGGCCTTTCCTTATTTCTCTGTGAGCATTTTAGCTCTGTTCTCCCTTGTGTGCTGGCCTTATTCTCTTGTCAACGTCTGTGGTCATGAGATGGCAGCCAGTAGCAAGTCTACGTGCATCTTTGCTCACATCCACAGAGAGACCTCCCACAGCTCTTGCGAAAGAGTCCTGAGCTTCTCTAACTGAATATCTTAGGTAGGTGCCCAGCCCTCAACCAATCCTTGTGGCTGGCGGAATTTCATGCACCAGTTTGCTTGGGACTCTCCATCTGAACCAATCAAGAAGGCAAGTGGGTTGGGATGACCCTGACTGGCTGAGAGTAGTCTGTGCCATTAAAACCGCATGTTGGGGAGTGGGTGTAGCTGAGTAGTTGAGCACCTGCTTCCCATGTACCAGGTCCCGGGTTTAATCCCCAGTACCTCCTCAAAAAAACAAGACAAAACAAAACAAAAAAAACAAGAAAATCTGCTAAACAACAGTAAGACCTAATGAATATAGGAAGACAATGACTATATGCATAGATATAGATTTTTTTGTATGTGAATTTGAGATTATACTGCGTGAAAGTTGAAAATGCTTAGCATTTTGTTTCCATCTAACGTTTTATCACAAAATACATCAAGGAAAAAGTTGAAAAACTTGTACAGTGAACACTCACTTACTCAACACGTAGATCCCAATTAACCTTTTGCTTTAACACATATATTTACCCATCTATGAATCCATCTTATTTTATTTTATTTTATTTTATTTATTTTATTTTTATTTTTTTAAGATTTTATTTATTTATTCATTTATCCCCCCCTTGCCGCCTGTGCTCACTGGGTCAGCCAACCACGCCGTACCGGCGGGCCCGCCTTCACCAGGAGGCCCCGGGAACCGAACCCGGGGCCTCCCATATGGCAAACGGGAGCCCTACTGATTGAGCCACAGCCGCCTCCCCATCTTATTTTAAAATTAATTTCAAAGTAAGTTACAGAGATTGGTACATGTCACTCCTAAACACTTAAGCATGAACATAATTAACTAGAGTTTGTAATTTGTTGATGGTTGCCTTTTCTTTTCAGTAAAATTTACATTCAGCAAAATGCACTTTCACCATTTGGTGAGTCACGCAAATGCATATACCTATATATAATGCAAACACCTTTGAAAATAGAAAATACTGCCACCAACCCAGAAGGTTCTCTCATGTCCCTTCTCAGTCACCCCGCAGGGGAGCTCAATTCTGATTTTTTTCGCCATAGATCAGTTAAGCCTTTTCTAGAACACTGAACAAATGGAATCATACAATATGTATTCTTTTGTTTAAGGCTTCCTTTGCTCAACAAGGTGTTTTTGGCATTCATCATGTTGCATGCGTCAACAGTTCAGTCCTTCTGATTGCTAAGTACTCTGTTGTTGAGATGTACATGGTGTGGGGTAAATGTCCAGGTTCATTGTTTCCCCACATGTAGTCAATTGTTCTAGCACCATTTGTTCCAAAGACATTTCTTTCCCTATTGGGTTGCTTGGACACTTTTGCAGTTGAAAATCAGTTGATGGTAAGCTGACCTTGCATTCCTAGGATAAACCCCACTGGTCATCATATATTATCTTTTTTTACGTATTACTGGATTTGACTTGTTAATACATTGTTAAGGATTTTTCATCTTTTTTTCTAATGATTTGATTTAAAATCCAAAAGCAGTGTATTCTTGTTGGGAAAAAACTCCAAACCAATATAAAATATATGAATTAAAATGTGAATGTTGCTTCTTCCCTCCCACCGACACATTAGAAGGGGTAACCACCATGAACCATTCAGCAGGCATCCTTCCACACTTTTTTCTATGCATGTACAAATGTATTATATGCACTTTATATTCTGCTTTTTCATTTAACATTATGTTTGTTTGTGAACATTTCCTCAAGACATTATTCTCCAAAAACACATTGTGTTTTGTGTTTTAATTGTGGAGTCGCAATCCATAGCATTGGCTGTATCTTAATTTATTTAACTATTTTCCTACTGCTAAACTATAGGTTGCATATATTACTTTATCATGGAACAAAAACGAAATGGTAACAATGACCTGTAATAAGATTACAATAGAGATACACACCAGGGAAGATGGCAAGGCTTAAGCTGAGACGTAATGGATGAGAGAGTTCTGAGTTGCTTCATTCAGAAAAGAAGGGAAAAAGAGAGAGGAAGACAAGGAAAGAAAGAAGGAAGGCAGGAAGACAAAGAAGGGAGCGAGGGAGGAAGGGGAGAATGAGGTAAAAAACAAGAAAAGCAAGCAAGCAAGCAGTGTCTTGGTTTTTCCAAAACGATCTCCTCCTAATGCATTTCATTCTCTTCTTGCAAATCTTTTCTCCTTATTTGACTTTTATTATCATCAGCTGATGAAATGCCAAACAACTTTCCATGAGGTAATGGGAGGAACTGCTGAATAAGATTCCAAGGTAATTACATCTAAGATTTATTTTCCTTTTTTGCTGTCACTTTGGATAATGAGGACACTATACAGATGTCTGTTCTATAAAGGCTCCAACTCCTCCTGTAGATTCTGTCCTGGTTTATCCTCTAAACATTTTGACCAAAAACACTAAGCAATGGATTTTGGGGCTCATTTGATCTCCCTCCTTTGAAGAGCCCACTTCCTAAGCTGGGCTTTTATTAATTTACCCAATTTCTTTTTCTATAGTATCCTATTGTCTTCCTATTGAATGATTTTTAAAAAGAAAAGATTTTGAAGATCTTTATTATTCATATCCCATAGTCTGTTTTTCCATTCATTTTTAAGCATTGTAATAACATAGATATAACATAAAACTTGCCATTTAAATCATTTTAAGGGAAGCGGCTGTGGCTCAATCAGTAGGGCTCCCGTTTACCATATGGGAGGCCCCGGGTTCGGTTCCCGGGGCCTCCTGGTGAAGGCAAGCCCGCCCGCACGGCGTGGTTAGCTGACCCAGCGAGCACAAGCAGCAAGGGGGGGATAAATGAATAAATAAATAAAATCTTTAAAAAAAAATCATTTTAAGTATACAATTCAGCTGCATTAATTACATTTACAATGTTGTACCACCTTCACCATCCATCCATTACCAAAACTTTTTCATCACCTCAAACAGAAACTCTTACCCATTAAGTAAAAACTCCTCAATCTCCCTTTCCCCCGTCCATGGTACTCTGTAAGCTACTTTCTGTCTCTATGAATTTGCTTATTTTAGCTAGTTCATAGAGTAGAATTATACAATATTTATTCTTTTGTGTCTGGCTTATTTCATTCACTCAACATAATGAGTTCAAGGTTGATCCATGTGGTAGCACATATTAGAACTTCACTCATTTTTATGACTGAATAATATTCCATTGTATGGATATACCACATTTCGTTTATCCATTCATCATTTGATGGACATTTGGATTATTTCCATCTTTTGGCTCTTGTGAATAAAGCTGCTATGAGCCTTGGTATGCACGTATCTTTTTGAGCCACTGCTTTCAATTCTTTTGGGTATACACCTAGGAATGGAATTGCTGGATCATATGGTAATTCTATGTTTAACTTTTTGAGGAACTGTCAAACTTTTTTCCACAGAGGCTGCCATTTTACATTCCCACTAGCAATGCCTAAGGGCTCCAATTTCTCCAACACTTATTTTCATTTAAAAATAATATAATTACCTGAAAGTCTTTTAATATTGTTGATTTGAGCAAAAGGAAATTTATTCCTGGACTATTCTAGTTCTCACAATTCCCCATGAGTCTTTTCAGGTGGAGCCAGTCCTTTTGCCAGCTTACTGTAGTCAAAGCATGTTTCTTTTTTGCTCATCATTTTTCTTATTTGAAAAATGGATATATGTAATCTAAGCATCTTTTAAAATATTAAAAAAAAAAAAAAAGAAATAAAATTAAAAAAAAAATGGATATAAACTGCCATGTTTCCTTCCCTGAGAGGCTGAGCTAATCAAATGAAATAACATATGTGAAAATTATTTAAATGTTCAAAAGCGGTTGATATTCTGTATGCACAATGCCCATTCTTAATAAATGAGAACTGCCATTTATTTGAGGCCTCGCTAATATGCCAAGCTTTGTGCCAAGTGCTTTATTTACATTATCTCATTTCACTTCTCACAACGACTCCATCCTTCATGCTGGACAGATGAGGAGGCCAAGCCATTCAGCGAATCACGCAGAGGGGCGTCCTGGTCTGGGTCAGTCCATAGCCATCGGGCTATATGCCTCGCAGTGACATTTAGTGAGTGCCAGTACGAAACATGACGGTGATGTCACTTGGATGGTCCCCAAATAACAGCGAATGTCTATTATTGCTTAGCACCCCCCAGCTGCTTTAGCTACCAGTTATTAATGATAATGAAAAAATACCTTATGTTTGCATAGCTCTTGCCGTAGCATCTCATTTAATCCTAATCCTATCAACACTGCATTAACCAGGGCAGATGTTAACCTCACTTTACACATGGTGAAAAGTGTATAGAGAAGCTGATTGTGCAAGATCACACAACTGGCTGAGTGCCAATGCCAGATCTTTTGTTAATTGCTTTGTGTTTGTGTTGTCCTGTCGTGGCTTTCACTTTATTTTATAGGAAATGAGAATCAACAGGCAACTGCATTTTTTAAGTATCCATATATTGAGTTCTGTAGGTTAGAAACTCAAACAGGTCTCCGTGGACTAAAATCAAGGTGTCGGCAGGGTTGTAATTCTTTCTGGAAGGTGTGAGGGAGCAAAGTTCCTTTGCCTTTTCCAGCATCTGCAGGCCGCCCACGTGCCTTGCTCTTGAGAGTAGGCGAGTCCACCTCTCATAAGGTTTCTCTGATCTCCTCTTCTGGCCCCCTCTTCCACTTTATGAATCTTGGGCCCACCTGGACAACCCAGGATCATCTCTCTATTTTACTTTATTTATTTTATTTTATTTTTAAGATTTTATTTATTTATTTATTTATTTATTTATTTATCCCCCCTTGCTGCTTGTGCTCGCTGTGTCCATTTGCTGTGCATTTTTCTGTGTCTGCTTGTCTCCCTTTGTTGAGTCATCTTGCTGTGTCAGCTCATCACGCCACGGGGGCTGGCTTGCCTTCACCAGGAGGCCCCGGGAATTGAATCTGGGGCCTCCCATATGGTAAACGGGAGCCCTATGGACTGAGCCACATCAGCTTCCCATCTCTCTATTTTAAAGTCAGTTGGTTTGCAACATTAATTCAGCTGCAAAGTTAATTCCCTGTTGCCATGCAACATAATATATTCACGGGCTCCAGAGATTAGGACATTGGCATTTTTTGGGGGCCATTATCAGCCTACCACATGGACCTGTTTATATTTTAGAATGAAGGACAAAATTGACTAGCATAGGTAGTGGGAGAGACTCTCCTTAGTTGTCTACAGATCCATTTCCATAATGGGAATGGAAGAGTTAGCTGTTGACTCTGGGTAGGGGGTCAGGTGTACCAAATACTTATTAGGGAAAAGAGCAGGCAAGTGAGCTAGCAGCCTGGCAATCAAAGAAAGGATGGTTCTGCTTTGCTCCGAAGCATTTTCTTGGGCATAGCTGCTGTTTCTTTTTGTTTTCTGTGTTGGTTGAGATAGCTCTGAGAATTCTATAACTGCCAAAGGTGTCTTTCAAAAAGAAGGGAGAGATTAAGGCATTCCCAGATAAACAAAAGCCGAGGCAGTTTATCACAACTAGACCAGCCCTGCAAGAGATGCTAAGGCGAGTTTTGGCAGTTGAAGGGAAAGGGCAATAGATCAAAGCTGTGTGAAGAAATAAAGATCTCCAGTGAGGGTAAAACCAGAGGTAAATATAAATTCAATATTGATTTGTAACTCTACTTTTTACTTCCTACAGGATCTAAAAGGCAAATGTATAAAATGTAATGATAATTAAGTGGCTTTGGACTAGCAATGTATAAACATGTCATTTGTGACAAGAACTACGTAAAGGTGGGGGAATGGAAGGGTATAGGAATAGCTTGTGTGCATATTATTGAAGTTAATTTGATGTCAAAGCAAACAAGATGGTTATAGATTTAGAATGTTAAACTCCCCGGTAACTGCAAAGAAAACGTTGGAGAATATGCAAGTTCATAGAGAAAGGAACTAGAGTACAGTTTGCCAGGCGCAGGGGAAATAGAAAGTTAATGTATAATGGGCATAGGGTTTCTGTTTGGAGATATGGGAAAATTTTAGTAACAGAAGTGGTGAGAGTATAACAATATATTGTCAATGTGATTAATCTCATTGAATAGTACACCGGGGAGTGGTTGTGGTTTATGTTCCCACAATTTTTGAAAAAAAAAGAAAGAGCAAATAAAGAGATGACAATTAAATGCAATAGTTGGTCCTGGATGGGATCTAGCGAGGGAGGAGAAAAGGCTCAAAGGGACATTGTTGGGACATATGAAGAAATTGGAATATAGACTGTAAGCTTTATATAAATGTTAGCTTTCTTGAACTGGATAAAGGCACTTAGGGTGGCTGCCTAGGTGAATATCCTTGTTTGTAGTAAATGGACGTGGCAGTATTCAGTGTTTGAGGAGCATGATATATTCAACCTACACTCAAGTGTTCAGAAAATGGATTGATAAATGTATAGACAGGCAGAGAGCCATAGACGGAATGATGCGGCAAATGTGAGGACACGCTAAGATCGGTGGGTAGCTGGGGTGGAGCTGGGGATATGATGGTGCCCTGGGTATGGGATTGGAATTACCTTTCTAGCTGTCCCAGAAGTTTGAAAGCATTTCAAAATCAAAACCAAAAGTTTTTTAAAAATTGCCAGAGAGCATGATAGATGTTCACTGTAGTATTCAGTAAATATTACCTCTCTTTTCCTGGGAGAATAACAGTCTCTGCCTAGGTACATAAACAAGAGTCTGTAAGTGATTGGATGCCCATCGCTTGTAAAGTTCATCATGAAACTTTAAAATATTTCAAGCATACACTAAGCATTGGCAATTTATAATCCTCTTTTAGCAGTGCCCTTAGCTCTTCTCCCACATACACGGTTATTTTGAAGCAAATCCCAAACATTAAATATTTTCAGAAATATTTTAGGCATGTATCTCTAAAAGATAAGGATTGCTTGTGAGTTTGTTTCTTTGAAGAGGAGCAAGATGGTACAACCACAATTCTGACTTTGGTTGAATGCCCAGACTCTCTGTCAGTGGCAATTATTTATCCAGTTAACACTTGGTGGAATTTTCTAAAAGGGAGAGTGCACATTCTTCAGGAGCTTACCACCCATGTATTCATTTATATACTCATCCATTCAGAAAAGGACCAGACACCTTTCCTACACTAGGCTCTCTACAGAGATGACAAAAGGAGTAGTCACTGCTCTGAGGGAAAATTGATGGAGCGCAGATAAATGCTTGGACTGTTGATTGACAAAGAAGTAGATAAACTATTTATTTATTTATTTATAATAAAGAGGTATTATGAGACAGTTGATGATTAATCATAAAAAGAATCAAGAAAATAGAAGACAAAACCCTCTAAGTTTTTGTGTAAGGTTTTTGATATACTAATTCACAGTTACTCGCAGGTAGAAATTGCATAACCTATTTAAGCTAATTAAATATCTTTGTGTATTATTCAAATGACAAAATTTTGAAAAAATATTTAAAACAAGAGAAAAAGAATCTTGCCTAGCATATATGCTGAAATTTCCTCTCAGGGGAATCCATCAGAGTACATAATACCCCCCAAATATATCGTTTATTTTCATGCAAATATTATGTGTTATCCAGTGTTATAAAACTCTCCAGGGCTGTATTTGCAGATGTGCAATTTCAATGACTTCCAAACCCAAAGAAGCAAGCATCTGACTCATTATCGCTATACAAGTTGGGTATGGGCAAGGAAATGCAACTGTTTATGTTTACAAGTAAAACATAGATACATGTTACCAGAATGGAGCTGAGCTTTAAATTTTTAATTCAAATTTTAAAAATGCAGACCATTTTTAAATATTCTACTTTCATCAGCAATTGAATTGCAAACATGGAAAGAACTCTGTAAAAACCAGACAGGTTGGTCTAGAGCTTTGGACAGTAAGCTAGTCCTCAAACTACTGAACTCTGAATTGGAACATTACAACATACAACAGAAAGCATATCTCAAATTGGCATTGTCCAGGAAATCTTAGGTGTGGGTGGCTGGACGTATAAAGTGAAATATTTCATGTAAAAAACATAGGGCAGAAAGTTACCAACATAAAAGGTGGGAGTTTCCAAGAGATGGCCAGTGTGTCCTAAGTGATCTGGCTCTTAGCCAGGTTCTTTCAAAACTTGGTATTCTCTGGCCCAAACATCTGATTTGGAAATGGCTGTCAAAGAGGACACTAACAGTGACCGTGAAGTTCAAAATCAAATCTCTCTTTAAAGGGCCCTTGACCAGTTCCTCAAATGGAGCCGAGCATCAAGGCCTTCCTCACGGAAGGCAATTGGGTGGGAACTGGGATGGTCATGGGGAAATCTATTCCTGTGGGATGTTCTGTGTCGGTCCTAAATTTTCACGAAGGATGCTGTGAAAACGAAGATGTTCTTGTCCTCGGAAAGTGGAGGTCAGAGGGCTTTCTGGCTTGTAAGTGTGACAGCGGGGCTCTGTGCAAGTCCTTGGGTCCCTAGAGGGAAAGTGTGATTTCCTGAAAAAAAGGATGGAATTGATGGGCGTCACCATTTTCCCCATGAAAACAGACTGGAGGCTGCTGATGTCATTGCCATTGCTTTCTGCATCTGACTCCTAACTATTTTTTTTTTTTTTTTAAAGATTTTATTTATTTATTCATTTATCCCCCACTTGCTGCTTGTGCTCGCTGGGTCAGCCAACCACGCCGTGCGGGCGGGCCTGCCCTCACCAGGAGGCCCCGGGTTCGGTTCCCGGGGCCTCCCATATGGTAAACGGGAGCCCCACTGATTGAGCCACAGCCGCTTCCCTGACTCCTAACTATTAAGGTTTAGCCAGAAGAAATGTGTGAAGGCGATGGCCTTGAATATGGGAAAATTGCTCTTGTTTTTACATTTATTATATTTCCTAGGGTGAAGTGAGTGCTCTATAGAAGACAAGCTGGTAGATGGTGAAAGAGGCTGAGATATGGAGCCCAGCTATGAGCTGAGCAGGCGACAGCCTCTGTAAGCTTCAGTTTTCTCACATGTAAAATGTAGATAATAATATTTACCCCAAAGAAATATTCTGGGTATTAAATGAGATAATGTGTATAACAGCCGAGCTCTGTGTCTGGCACATAGTTCAATATTAATGTGGTTATTAGAGGAAGGCTACTGAGTTGTATCTTGGAATATTCTTCCAAGCAAAGAAAACAGCATATCTGTTTTTAGAGTCAGCTCCAAATTATTTCCAATATTGGCGAAGGATTACAGAAGAAAGATCATTTATAAAGTATCTCAAAACTATCAAATATTTCTACAAAGAAGGATCTATTTTTTCACATTGTAAAGCAGATTGACATTTACTGTAAAAAGCATTTAAATGACACAAAAATGTAAAAAGTGGAAAGTGAAATTAGTCTATAATTTTACAACTCCCTCCCCCCTCCAAGATTTGGTGCTTATTTTTTCTGATTTCTTTATGTATATATATAGAAACACATCTTTTCTAGAAAAAAATGAATCACATTATCCATCCTCTTTCATTTTTCACTCACCAGTATATCTTGGTCCTCTTTCCATATTATTATATTTAAATGCCGCATCATGTGTCCCGTTGTTTGGCTATACCTTAGTGTGCCTAGCCAAGCCCCTTCTGCTGAAATTTGGGTTAGTCCCAATCTGAAGCTATCATTAGGCCACATGATCATAAATAAAACCTACATTTTAGAGAAAAGTTTGACTTTCTCCACTCCTTTAGAAGAAATAATAAAAGTACTTTTTAAAAGGCCCTGCTACTTTTCCTTAATTAAACTGCAAAATAGGTTTACTTAACCTGGAGATACGGACTGAGGGACCCTGAATCATATTCGGATTTACGGCCAAGGGCAGCCTCAGAGCCCAGAGCCAATCAAAGTGTAACTCTTAAGAGAATGGAAATGAAAAAGTCATATTCAGATTTAAAAGCAAGATAGAAAAAGATTGGGCGGTAATTGGGGTCTTATTAAAAATTTTTGGCTTTAATGTCTGGAGCCTGTTTGAATCCTGATTTGATCCAAAATTTTAAATGACATAATTGGGGAAGTGTGACCACTGACTGGCTATTTGATGATATTGTGGTCATGTTTACGTCAAGTCTTTGTTTCCCGGGTACATACTGAAATATCTGCCGAAGGATGGAATCAGATGATGTCTGGGATTGCCTTTAGAATCATCTCGCCAGGGAGCACAAAATTGTGTGCAAGTGTCTGTGTGCTGGGTAGGTGGGTAGAGATGAATTGTTGAAGTTGGGCCACGGAGGGTTATGAGATCGTTCTCTCTACCTTTGTATATGTGAAATTTTCCATATTAAGTTGAAAAAAATCCTTCGCTTTGATGACTTTTTACTGGGGTAGAGAAAAGTTGCAAAGGACTTAGAAGTAGGAATAGGGTACTTTTCCAGGGTTGGCTGGTCTTACTGATGGAATTTTAACTCCTGGCTTTAGTCCAGAAGTGAGGAAACATTTTACTCTTAAGGTCACTGACTCATGGGAAGAAAAGAAACCAAACCAGGACATAAGGATTTAATCTTTCACATTTTCTTAAGAGATAGAAAGCATTAATTTTAAAAATTCAAGAAAGAAATCACAAAATTTGAATCACTAAATAATTGAGATGAGTAATAATAAAGATCTCGAAGTCTTTGAATAAAACACCCCTTTTTGGAGGGTGGGGTGGGGAGCTGCGTAGCATTCATTCTCCTTCCTAACGGCACTGCCAATTTCCAAATACCTTTCCCCTACCATGTGTGGTCTTGGTGGGAGAGTAAATCCAGTGGTCCGCCTCTCGTTTCAGAAGCTACTTCCCTTCACAATCTACACATGCAAGCACTCTTTGAAGGTTCTGACAAAGGTTTACTGCAGAAGCCATATCCGTGACCAGGCTGGTCCTGCTAGGAAGCCAGTCCTTTAGCTCCTGCTTTCTGGCTCCTCGACTAATCTTGACACTGCCCATTGCCAAGGCCCATTCTCTTGGCTTTCCTATTGAGTCTTAGAGTAATCGATTTGCTTACAATAAACTTTCTTTTGCTGGAGGTAGCCAGAGTTTTTTTTTTTTTTTTTGCCATTAGTAACCCAAAAATCTCATTCTTCTACTCTAAATGATAGCCATTCAATTGATCTCATTCGGTGACAATGTGTGAGTGCCTAGCATGCCCCAAAGTTTGGTCTAGTGTCTGGTGAAGAAGAGATTGTGTTCTCAGGAAGCTCCTAGCCTCAAAAAGGACCCAGACATACGAGTATAAGAAACAAGAGCTCCATGTAATTCATTCTTAAACAATCAATTGTTTTTAGAACTGTCTGCAGTTTGCAGAATTTCTTTACAACATCCCCAAAATGTGAGCAAATTGACATCTTTTAAGACTAGTTATACTCCTAGAACCTGGAGTGTGGTTTCCAGACACAATTTCCACAAAAAGAACAAGAAAGCTGTTTGGAGAAATAGCTGATTCAAGGTCTGGAGTGGGAAATAGACAAGAGGAACTTGGACAGTCATGTCAGACAAGAAAGCAAAGAGCTGTCAAACACTCTTAGGGTCATCTCTAAAGTACAGGAGCTAACTTGAAAGAGATCCCCCCTCGTCAAGATGGGACAACTAGTGAGCATTAATAGGAATAATAGCTGGAATGGAATCAAACTCATCAAATACATATAACTCAACGAGGTCATGATCCTACTAAAATATTGACTGGAGGATCCTAGGAAACCAATTTATTATTTTGAAAACTGATAAAGGGGGGAAAAATCAAGGATTTTTCCTGCCTTTCCTTTACAAAGTGTTCAGCTGGGTAATCAAGTAGGAGATAAAAGGAATTTATCTGATATTAGTCTTACAGTTAACTTATGAAAAAGGAAGGGTAGAATTTTGCCATTTTTGCAAGCCCCAAATGAAATGATGAATCACAGTATTGAATATCAATGGTTGCTAACATCACAAAAAGAAATAGACCTGACACCACGGGCATCACGACAGAAGGACACAGTATGCAGGGCTCTTGTAAAACGAATTGAACCTGAATCTGATCAAGCTTCTAAATGCAACAAAAAGGAAGTAAGAAGGCAGAGGGACATGTTAAACTATACTACAAATAAGCAATCTGCAAAATACAGACTGTGGGAAATATGAAGGGCCAACAACTTGTTTTTTTCCTATAAATAAATTGTAAGAGAAAAAGAAAAGGGACACTACTGATTAAAAGGGAGTTAAAAGATATATCAACCAATCATAAATAATATAAGGGATTTATGTAGATCCTAATTAAAAAAAAAAAAAAACACTAAAAAGGAATCCATTTATGACATAACTGGAGATTTGAACACCGGATATTTGATTAAGGAATTTCTAGATGGAATATTAGCATACAGTTTTACTCAAAAATCTTTTCTTTTAGAAATTCATACTAAAATAGTTATGAATGATTAGGGTCTGGAATTTGCTTCAAAATAATCCCGGAAAGGGGGCAAGTGGATGGGAGTATGAATGAGGCCATGGGTTGGCCAGGGGTGATGGGTTGGGCTAGGTGATAGATACATGGAAGGTTATTCTATTTTTTCTGCTTACTTTTGAATGTGTTTGAAATTCTCTGTAATAGGAAGTTAAAAAAAAGGAGTGGTTGTGATTTTTAGGTGGTTGTTTAGCATCAATCTGACAAAGGGGACGAGTGCTTCAAGTCTGTGTGCCATTATGTCTAAAAGGATAAATATGAAACTACCACCAGTGGCTGAGTCTGGGGAGCAGGATGGCAGAGACGGACAGGGGATTTGATTGTATCTTAAGCAATTTTATATTCTTTTCATTTTACAATGAAAATGTATATACTTTTCTTAAAAGTTCATTTGATATGGTATTTTTTTTCTTTCTTTAAACTTTATTTTGTGCATTTAATAATTGAAAATATAAATAATAATTAAAAATAGAAAACAAATTTGAATAAAAACATGCATTTCTCAATTAATGGATACATATACATTTTTTTTTGTACTGGATACATATAAAATTTTTTCTTTAATCATACAATATGTTACATAATATATTTGGTTATAGTAACGCAATCATAAAATATTTGTCCTTTTGTGTCTGGCTTGCTTCATTCAACATAATGTCCTCCAGGTTCATCCATGTTGTCATATGTTTTATGACTTCATTTCTTCTTATAGCTGCATAATATTCCATCGTGTGAAGAGACCACAGTTTGTTTATCCATTCATCGGTTGATGAACACCTGGGTTGTTTCTAACTTTTGGCAATCGTAAATAATGCCGCTATGAACATTGGTCTGCAGATGTCTGTTCATGTCACTGCTCTCAGTTCTTCTGGGTATATACTCAGTAGTGGTATTGCAGGGTCATGTGGCAAGTCTATATTCACCTTTTTTTAGGAACTGCCAAACAGTCCTCCACAGTGGCTGTACCATTCTGCAGTCCCACCAACAGTGAATAAGTGTTCCTGTCACTCCACATCCTCTCCAACACTTGTAGTTCTCTGTCTTTTTAATAGTGGCCATTTTGAGAGGTGTGAAATGATATCTCATTGTAGTTTTGATTTGCATTTCCCTAATCATTAGTGATGTTGAGCATTTCTTTTTTTTTTTTTTTTTTTTTTTTCCATTTCTAGTTCTTCTTTGGACAAATGTCTATTCAAGTCTTTTGCCCATTTTTTAATTGGGTCATTTGTCTTTTTATTGTTGAGTTGTAACATCTCTTCATATATCATGGATATTAAACCCTTATCAGATATGTGATTTCCAAATATTTTCTCCCATTGAGTTGGCTGCCTTTTCACCCTTTTGATAAAGTCCTGTGAGGTGCAAAAGTGTTTAATTTTGCAGAGATCCCATTTATCTATATTTTCTTTTGTTACATATGCTTTGGGTGTAAGGTCCAAGAAACCACTAACTACTACAAGGTTTTGAAGATGTTTACCTACATTTTCTTCTAGTAGTGTTATGGTCCTAATTTTATACTTAGGTCCTTGATCCATTTTGAGTTGATTCTTATACAGGAAGTGAGATATGGTTCCTCCTTCATTCTTTTGGTTATAGATATCCAGTTCTCCCAGCACCATTTGTTGAAGAGACTGTTTGTCCCATTACCATTACCTTGGTCGGTTTGTCAAAAACCAGCTGACTATATAGGTGAGGGTTTATTTCTGGGTTCTCAATTCTATTCCACTGATCAACGTGTCTATCTTTATGCCAGAACCATGCTGTTTTGACCACGGTAGCTTTGTAATATGTTACAAGTTCAGGCAGTGAAACTCCTCCCATGTCACTCTTCTTTTTTAGAATGCTTTTGGCTATTCAGGTGTACTTTCCCTTCCAAATGAATTTGTTAATTGCCTTTTCTAATTCTGTAAAGTAAGCTGTTGGGATTTTGATTGGTATTGCATTGAATCTATAAATCAGTTTGGGTAAGATTGACATCTTCACGATATTTATTCTTCCAATCCATAAACACGGAATGTCTTTCCATTTGTTTAGGTCTTTTAAAATTTCTTTTAGCATTGTTTTGTAGTTTTCTGCATATAGGTCCTGTACTTCTTTGGTTAAATTCATTCCTAGTAGTTAAGTCTTTTTGTTGCTATTGAAAATGGAATTTCCCTACCGGATTTCCTCCTCAGTACTAGTGTACAAAAACATTAAGGAATTTGTGTGTTGATCTTGTGTCCTGCCATGTTGCTGAACTCATTTATTAGCTCAAGTAGCTTTATCATGGATACTTCAGGACTTTCTAAGTACAGGATCATGTCATCCACAAACAGCGAGAGTTTTACTTCCTCTTTTCCTATTTGGATGCCTTTAATTTTTTTTTTTTTTCTTGTCTAATTGCCCTAGCTAGAACTTCTAGTACAATATTGAATAACAATGGTGACAGTAGGCATCCTTGTCTTGTTCCCAATCTTAGAGGGAAAGGTTTCAACCTTTCTCCATTAAGTATGATGTTGGCTGTGGGTTTTTCATATATGCCTTTTATCGTATTGAGGAATTTTCCTTCTAGTCCTATCTTTTGAAATGTTTTTATCAAAAAAGAATGCTGGATTTTGTCTCTTTTCTGCATCGATTGAGATGATCATGTGGTATTTATCCTTCAATTTACTAATATGGTGTAAATACATTGATTGATTTTCTTATGTTGAACCAGCCTTGCATACCAGGAATAAATCCTACTTGGTCGTGATGTATAAATCTTTTGATATGCTGTTGGATTCTATTTGCAAGTATTTTGTTGAGAATTTTTGCATATATGTTTATTAGAAAGCTTGGTCTGTAATTTTCTTTTCTTGTAGCATCTTTATCTGGCTTTGGTATTAGGGTGATGTTGGCTTCATAAAATGTGCTGGGTAATATACCTTCCTCTTCAATTTTTTGGAAGAGTTTAAACAGGATCGGTGTTAATTCTTTTTGAAATGCTTTGTAGAATTCACCTGTGAAGCCATCTGGTCCTGGACTTTTTTTGCTGGGAGATTTTTGATGATGGATTCAATCTCTTTAAATATGATTGGTTTTTAAAGTTCTTTATTTCTTGTAGCGTCAGTGTAGGTTGGTTGTGCATTTCTAGGAATTTGTCCATTTTATCTAGGTTGTCTAGTTTGTTGGCATACTGTTTCTTATAATATCCTCTTCTCATTTCTGTGGGGTCAGTTGTAACTTCCCCCCTTTCATTTCTTATTGTATTTATTTGCATCTTCTCTCTTTTTTTCTTTGTTAGTCTAGCTAGAGGTTTGTCAATTTTATTGATCTTCTCAAAGAACCAGCTCTTGGTTTTGTTGATTTTCTCTATTGTTTTTTTTTTTTGTTCTCAATTTCATTTATTTCTGCTCTATCCAATCTTTATTATTTCTTTCCTTCTGCTTGCTTTGGGATTGGTTTACTGTTCTTTTTCTAGTTTCTCTAATTGTTCAGTTAAAATTTTTAGTTTAGCCCTTTCTTCTTTTTTAATATAGACATTTAGGGCTATAAATTTCCCTCTCATGACTGCCTTCTGTGTATCCCATAAGTTTTGATAAATTGTGTTCTTGTTTTAATTTGTCTCAATATATTTACTGATTTCACCTGCAATTTCTTCTTTGACCCACTGATTATTTAGGAGTGTGTTGCTCAGCCTCCACACATTTGCAAATTTACTTTTTTCCTGCCTATTATTGATTTCCAGGTTCATTCCATTATGATCTGAGAAGGTGCTTTGTATAATTTCAATGTTTTTATATTTATTGAGTGATGACATTCAGGAACTGGGTCCGTGAAAATGGTGCCTCGGATGAGAAAGAAAGAAACAAAGAGAAGAAATAACTGGGATCAGGGGACTCTCTGTCCAAATCAAGAAGAAGAGCCCTGCCACATAATAAAGTGTGGCTTTTATTTGGCTTTGGAACAAAGAGAATACGTGTGCGCATATGCAAAGTCAACAGCTATGTGACAGTTTACATTTTACTTAAATCAGCAAGTTTTGAAGGTTAATGGCTTAGTTCTTCTTTACATTCCTGCATGTAGCAGACATTGTAAATCTTTATTTACCATATACAAGATACTCAGTAGAAGCTCAGGATGTTTCCCCACCCAGCTCCTATCAGATCTTATCTCAGAGTCTTGAAACTAGGCTCCTATCAGATCTTATCTCAGTGTCTTGAGACTAGAGGACTTGTCTCCTACATTCCAGCCTGTCTCCTACATTCAAATGTGTCTCCTACATTCCAAGGTGACCTGCTTTCTGTCAGTTGTCATGGCCTTTAATTGAAACTCCATCAATTGAGAGCTGCATTGTGCCCTAACATGTGGTCTATCCTGGAGAAAGATCCATGGACACCTGAGAAGAATGTAGAACTTGCTGAGTTTGGATGTAGTGTTCTGTATATGTCTGTTAGGTCTAACTCGTTTATCATTTTGTTCAAGTTCTCTGTTTCCTTGTTGATCTTCTGTCTAGTTCTTCTATCTAATGATGTGAGGGGTGTGTTGAAGTCTCCAATGATTATTGTAGAGATGTCTATTTCTCCTTTCAGTTTTGTTAGAGTTTGTCTCATGTATTTTGGGGCACCCTAGTTAGGTGCAAAGCTATTTATGACTGTTATATCTTCCTGGTGAATTGTCCCTTTTATTAATATATAATGGCCTTCTGTATCTCTTATAACTTTTTTGCATTTAAAATCTGTTTTGTCTGATATTAGTATAGCTATCCCTGCTCCTTTTTGGTTACTATTTGCATGCGGTATCTTTTTCCAACCTTTCACTTTCAGCTGGTTTGTATTCCTAGGACTAAGTTTCTTGTAAGCAGCATATGGATGGCTCATGTTTTTTTTTTATCCATTCTGTATCTTTTGATTGGGGAGTTTAACCCATTCACATTCAATGATATTACAGTAAATGAACTATTTACTTCCACCATTTTATTCTTTGGATTTATATGTTATGTCTTATTTTGTCTGTCTTTTTACTCTTTTGGTTATCCTTTCTGCTATTCTTTCTTCTATACTCTCCTCCAAGCCTCTTTCTCCTGTCTTTTTCTTTCAGGTTCTAAGGCTTCCTTTAATATTTCCTGCAAAGGTGGATTCTTTTTTGCAAACTCTCTTAGTTTCTGTTTGTTTGTGAATATTTTTTACTCACCTTCATATTTGTAGGACAATTTTGCGGGATAAAGAATTCTCAGCTGGCAGTTTTTCTCTTTCATTATCCTAATTGTATCATATCACTGTCTTCTTGCCTCCATGGTTTCTGAAGAGAAATCTGCACTGAGTCTTACTGGATGTCCCTTGTATGTGATGGTTTGCTTCTCCCTTGCCGCTCTGAGAATTTTCTCTTTATCTTTGACATTTGGCAGTCTGAGTAGTATATGTCTTGGAGTAGGTCTATTTGTGTTTATTCCAATTGGGGTACATTGTGCTTCTTGGACATTTAAGTTCATTTCTTTCATGAGCGTTGGGAAATTTTCAGCTATCATTTCCTCAAATATTCTTTCGCCCCTTTTCCCTCCTCTGTCTTCTTCTGGGACTCCCATGACACATATGTGTTTTCATTCAACTCTCTTAGTCCCTGCTCAATTTTTTCCATTCTTTTCTCTCTGTCATTTTCTCTCTTCAATTTCAGCTGTTCTGTCTTTGGTATCACGTATTCTTTCTTCTATCATTTCAAGTTGATGTTATATGCCTCCAATATGTTTTTTATCTCACCTATTTTGTCTTTCATTCTTGTGAGCTCAGTTAATTTTCTACTTAGGATTTCAAATTCTTCTTTGTGTTAGCTGAATGTCTTCTTAAATCCTTTATCTCTTTAACCATATTGTCTTTCAACTCATTAATTTGATTTTGGAAATTTGTGCACATCTCACTGATTATGTCTCTCAAATTCTGTGTCTCCTCTGGGGCTTTGATATATTCCTTTTCTTGGACCATGTCTTCTATTTTCTTAGTATGGCTTGTAATTTTTTTGCTGATGTCTAGGCATCTGATTAGGGTGTAGTTTTCTCAGATGCTCAATTTCTTTCTCTTTTGTAGGGATTTAGTGGCAGGAGGCTTTATGTTACCATTCTTTGATTCTTGGCTTGACCTGGGTTGTTAGGATTGTCCCTGCTGGTTGCTAAAAACTGGGCACTGGACCCAGTAATTGGTTGTAGAGTCACTTCCTAGGACCTTGGGGAGGGTGGCTATAGAGGCTGGAAAAAGCCTTTCCCACTTATTTTTAAGTTTTCTCACATGCACTTCCTTGGTCTGCCAGCAGATGGCGCTCTTTGGCAGCTCTCAGTATAGTGCCTGGTCAGAGTATATTTGTTGCAACACAGAGCAGATCAATATGATAGAGTTTCCTGTCTGGAGGCTGAGAGCCTTGTAATTCAAACTTTCTCTGAGACAGTTCTCCAGTCTTCCCTGGCAGCCCTCTCCCTTTTCCTGGCTAGGAAATATTTCCACTCCCCTCTGAGTCCTCAGCAATCAGTCCCAGTTAGATTGAGGGGAGGGAGATCAGATCTCTTCAGCCCCTTGCCAGCTCCCAAGGCAAACAATGGCGCAGCCCCACCTGGCCTGGAAGGGCTCTGGGACAGAGCAGACCAAATTTGTAGGTCAGAAGCTGAGTCAGCCTTAAGCTGTGTCCCTCTCTCTCTCCTTTCTTGGGGCATCCTCAACAATCAGTCCCAGCTAGAAGAGAGGGAGATTGCGAGGGTCAGATTTCTCCGGTCCTTCGCCAGCTCCCAGGGCAAACTACTGGAAGGGCTCGTGGGACACAGCAGACCAAATTTGTGGGTCAGAAGCTGAGTCAACCTTAGCCTCTGTCCCTCTCTCTCCCCTTTTATGGGGTGGTAGATCCCTGGAGCCCGCTCTGTCTGTAGCAGGCCCAAAGGCCCAAGAATTCTAAAGTGTCTTTAGTGTGGGGGATGGTGCCAGTAGCAGCAGCCGCTGGTTTCAACATACAGTTCTGTAGTTGTCATTTCCCTCCTTTGTCCTTCTCTCCTCTGGGCAGTGTCCAGCCTTTGCCTGGTGTCCTAAACCCTAGAAGATCTTTTTCCTAGGCTGTTTTAGCCTGTCCTCTAGCTATTTTTCTGGAGAAGAAGAGAGTCCCATGTCTTTCTTGTATATACTTTTATAATATATAAACTGTAAGAAAAAAAAATTTTTTTCCTATTGAATCCAATAACCTAGTCCAGAAGATCACAAATTCCCAAAGCCTAAATGCAGCAAAAGCATTCTTGGAATAAGGGTCAACCAAAAATATATTATCATATGTCCTGATGTGTAAAATTACAATGTATTTGGGGTAGGGAGGGGACGAGCAGTTGAAATACAGTGGCTTCTTTGGGAGTTGGAGGTTGTCCTGAGTACTGTTGTGGCAACGGATGTAGGCCATTTTAAATCAGCACACACCACTCAGAACTGAGTGGGAGAGAGTGTGGTCTACAGTGTGAACTGTGGTCTATGGTTGGTGGCAAGGCTCCAGGATGTGTAAGTTCATTGAGGGTGGTGGGCCACACTGTGGGAGATGTTTGTGTGGGATGTGATGGGAGGTGTGGGAGGTGGGCAACATGGGAATCCCAGTGGGTTACGTGTGGTGTTTTGGGTGATCTGGGCGCCTCTTAGAATATATGTATGTATATATATATATATGGACAACATTTTTGTAAGCAGGTGCACCTGTGTGCATGTATATTTATATATCATTTTGCAGATGTTTGTATGTGTTGTGAGAATTTTGATTTTTACCCATAATAAAAAAATAAAAAAATAAAAATAAAAGTGAAGGGAGAAAAAAAAAATTCCAATGTATTTGTTTTTTTTTAAGTCTTATGATTACATAGTTCTGGGTCATACACATAATCAAATAGGTCATATTGTTGAGCCATAATAAAGACCAATTTTGGAAAATTTGTATCAAGCCAAAGGAAATTAAGCCAATGACTATAATCAGAGACTCCCCACCCATTTTGAGGCCCTTTAATTAGCTATTGCCCAATCCAACAGGGATCTGAGACATTATATGAAAAACTCCGAAAAAAATATGCCCAGGTTACTCTCTCAAGATCCCGTAACATCCAGTGTGCTTGAAAGAGACATATAGATATTCTTTTCCATGCTAGCTTCTTACGTGGTCGGCTTTTCTTCCCAAGTAAAAAACTTTTTGCTGCCATTTGAAAAATTAGTACAAGATTATTTTAGAAAAATTTTAAACCATGGACAAGTTTCAAGATGGAAGTACCCATCTTGAAAGACATGACATACACTGAACTACTTGTTCGTAGAAGCCAGGACAGAAAGTGGGCAAAGTAGTTTATGATCAATTTTTCTAAGGGTCCTTCTTTGTTTTTGTGGTCTGTGTCTTACAATATGTTCCCCAGCCAGGCAGTCATTTATTCATTCAATTTAGCTCAGTTGGGAAGTGGGATAGCATGATGGTAAATGTTTTAGGCTCTATTTGCTGCAGACCATATAGCAAGTATTAGGTGTGCAGTGAGATGCTATAGGGATAATTATGGCCATAACAACAGTTCTTTCATCAGGCATTTAGGGTGTGCCTATCATGAGCCAGTCCTAATTGTAAGCACTGTGGAAACAGAGCTAAACAAGGCAAGAGTTCCTGCTCTCACGGAGCTTATAATCTAGCAGGACAGAGAGATCATGACATTTAAATATATGAAACAGCACCAGATATTGATTAAAAAAATATGAAAAAGACAAAGCAGGGAATGCGGCAATTATCACATATTTAAAGCCTACTGTGCTAGACTCTTTATATTCATTATGTTTAACTTAAACTCCACAGAGCCTATCTAAAGCCGGCTTTATTATTTCCCTGTTTAGCTGTGGAAACTGAGGCTTAAAGACATAAAGGTCATATAACAATAAGTGGAGGAAGTAGATGTGAACTCTCCCCCACCCCGTTTTGGGGATGATACGGTCAAATATGTGGAAAGCAGTAAAAACATGCCTGATATAGCAAGTCCTCAACATGTGTTATTTATCATTGCTATATAGTTCAATATAATTGATGGACAGCTAGTGAGCGGATTGATAAACACCCGAACTGGGGGTACTTTCAAGGCGGATGTGGTGGGGCGTGATCCGCAAGGCATAGGCGTATAGAAAAGATCCCGACAGTGTTAGGTTTTGGGGAAAGCCTGGAGGGACACCAAAGACAAACATCACCCCCTTCCCATTTGCCTCAGAGAGGTTGTAGGTATAACGTGCAAAGAAAGATTAGCGCCCAGATCCTCAATAAAACTGTTTTCCAAAAGGCAACGCCAGGGGGTAGTGCAGGCTGCTTTTTTAATTGATGAGGCGATTTTCAATTCATTGCTTCAATTGTTCCCAATTTGGATGAAAATCAAAATCGCATGAGGGAGCTTTGTAACGCTACAAATTCAAAGTTCCTCACCCTCCAGGGTGGGAATTTCCATGGCGGGGAAATTTTGTAAGGGGGGTAAAACAATTTGTTCCCTGCTGGATCTCCAAGTCCTAGAGCAGTGCCTGTCACGTGGAAGACACTCAGTTGGTATTTGTTGAATGAGCCTTCTTTATTCTTCTCTCCTCCTTTCCATCCTTCAGACACACATGGCATTTTTATACCTGTGAGATAGTCTGTGAATCTGTTCCGATATTCCATTTAGCGTCTTACCAGGGGAAGGGGGACTTAAAGAGATGACTGTCTTTGATGAGATTTAAGGGCGCCTGATGGTTGCTTGTTCTGAACTCTTACTTGCTCTGTCTGCCTGAGAAATGGCAATTTCCACCACCGCACTGATTTCCTGTGTCGAAATACTGTGTCTCCAGGGAACGACTACTGTGGCAGAACACATTACATTGGGAGTGCAGGGGTCTTGGAAAGGGGAGAAGGAGAGCCCCAGGGGTAAAAACAACTGTCCATAGCTTCTCACACAAGAGCACAGATTGGGCTGTGGGGAGGCTGGCTGCCGCCCTGAGAAGCAGAGGGTCAGTTCCTGAAAGAATGAGACAGTGTGATGGGCAGTAGGGGACAGGAAAAGTTCCAGAGCTGAGAGCATACGGAGGGCAGGTGAGCAGGAGAAACGGGGAGCTGGGAAAGGTGCGGAGGACATGGTAGTACTGGCGGTGAGCATTTAGGGAGTACAGAGAGGTGTTCATACTGAAAGTCAGACTTTCCCTAACCCTTTGTCTTGGGCTTGTTGGGTGCTATGAAGGCTCCGGGTGCTTGGTACCTAGTTGACTGCAGCCTGCTGAACTGTGGCTGAGAGTTAGAAGTTCAGTGCCACAGACATTTCTGGAACATCTTCTAAGGGCTGAGCTCTGGGGATACAGCGGTGACTGAACAGTGTGCTGCCCTCACGGAGCGCGGGTTTCAAGGAGACAGTCACAGGTTTACGCTATTCCTAGCCTGGTGTGCGTTCTGGTGATCGTTTCCTAAATCATTTCAGGTGCTTATTTTCCTGGCATTGGGCATTTTCTTCACACACGTGCACTGAGCAGTATGCAGCTGAATACTTGCAGATTGTAAAGTTCTCTCTGCAGCCCACTTGGCTTGGGGTCTCTGCCCTACAAACTGAAGCCTCCTTGAGCCCTCTCAGCACTGTCTCTTTAATCCAGAGAGATCTCTGGGCTCACCCTAGGTTCTCCTTCCCTGCTTGGCAACCTGGAAACTTTCTTCAGACAGTACATTGGGGCAATTGCTGGGCTTCCCTCATTTGTTTCCTGTTTCTTAGGGATTGCCATCCTTCATTGCTTAACGTCCAAAGTTTTGAGAATTGGTGTTTCATTTTGCCTCTTTTTTCTTTGTCTTTTCTCTCTTTTTGGTTTTTAGTTGTTTCAGATGGGAGGGTAAGCCCAGTCCCTCTAGTTCCATCTTGGCCAGGGGTGGAACTCTATGTATCATGCTTAATGCTTTTATTTCCGACTCAGTTTTGGTTTTAATTTACATTTCTCTGATGATTAATGATGTTGGGTATTTTTTCCATGTGCTCATTGACCATTTGTATATCTTTTTGATGAAATGTTTGTTTAAATCTTTGCCTGTTTTTAAAAAACGGGTTGCTTATCTCTTTATTCTTGGACCGTAGGAATTCTTTGTACATCATGGATGCAAGTTCTTCACCTACGTGTTTTGCAAAAATTTTCTCCCGGTCAGTGGCTTGCCTATTCATTTTTCTTAACACTGTCTTTGCTTAAGCAGAAGTTTTAAAATGTTATTATTAATATTTTTCTTTTATGGTTATGCTTTCTGTATAATTTCTAAGAAAGCTTTGTCTACCTTCAATCATGACAATAGCCTCTTTATAAGTTTGCTTTTAAGTTAACTTTATGATTTATCACAAGTTAATTTTTGTATATGGTGTCAGGGTTCATTTTTTTTTTTCACTTGAACCTTCAGTTGTTGAAAAAAAATAATAGTCCTTTATTCTCTTCCAACAATCTAATTTTTCAATCATTTACTGTACTAAATTGTCTTGATTACTGTAGCTTTATAATTATAAGTCCTTCAACTTTGTTCTATTTCAGGATTGCTTTGGCTATTTTAGGTCCTTTGTATTTCCATATAAATTCAAGAATAAGATTGTCAGTTTCTGCAATAAAATGCTTAGTGGGATAATGATTGGAATTGCATCAAATCTATTGAATCTATTTACTTTACAGATCAACTTGGGGAGAATTGACATCCTAATATTTGAGTCTTCCTATCCTTGGTATTTTAGTGCCATTATTTGTCCAAGTTTTGAATTTATGTGTGATATAATTGCATTTTGATGGAATATATGGGATTTAATAATCTAGGAATTTATCCATTTCATCTACATACTCAAAATTATTGGGAAAAAGATTTTTATACTATTATCCTTTTAATGTCTGTAACTTCTAGAGTTATGTCCCTTTTTTCCTTCCAAGAATGATGATTTGTGTCTTTTTTTTTCTTGAGCAATATTATTAGATATTTTGTTTTGGTCTTTTCAAAGAACCAACTTTTGACTTTGTTGAGTTTATTTTATGTCAGTTTTTTATTTTATTAAATTCTACTCATCATTATTATTTCCTTTCCCTTTCTTTGTGTTTATTTTGCTGTTGTTTTTCTAACTTCTTCGGATTAATGCTTAACTGATTCAGACTTTCTTCTATTCCATTGTAAGTATTTCATTTTAAGAATTACTGCAAAAGTTCATTCCACAATTTTTTTTTTTTTTTTACCAGGAGGTACCGGGGATTGAACCCCGGTCTCTCCATATGGTAGACGGACGCCGAACCTCTTGAGCCACATCCGTTTCCCTCCACAAATTTTAATATGTGTATTTTCATTAACATTTATTTCTAAATTATTTCTGATCCCATTATGATTTATTTTTGACCAATTTATTGTATAAATACATGTTTGTTAATTTCCTACAATTAATCTTACTGGTTATCTTTTTGTTTTTGAGTCTGAGCTTACTTGTATTATATATATAATATTTTATCTCTATTTGATATTGTTCCTTTGAAATTTGTTGAGATTCAGCCTAGTACATGATCAGTTATTTTAAATGTTACATGTTGTTTTAGTCAGCCAAAGGGGTGCTGATGCAAAATATCAGAAATCAGTTGGTTTTTATAAAGGGTATTTATTTGAGGGTAGAGGCTTACAGTTACTAGGCCATAGAGCACAAGTTACCTCCCTCACCAAAATTTATTGCCACGTGTTGGAGCAAGATGGCTGCTGACGTCTGTAAGGATTCAGGCTTTCTGGGTTTCTCTCTTCCTGGGGCTTGCCTCTCTCTGGGCCCAGCTTCTCTGTTAGCTCCACAAGGCCCAGTCAAAGCCTTAATCATTATTTAATCAAGCCAAAGTAAAAGCTCTGAATCCAATACACTCTAATATGCCCAGAGGAAAAGACTAGTTTGCAAACAATCCAATATTTCTTTTTGGAATTCATCAATAATATCAAACTGCTACACATGTGTACAGTAAAATAATGTACATTCTGCAGTTGCTGGGTGACATTTCCTATACATACGTCCATTAGATTTTTAAAATTGTGATATTACATCCTTTCCATTCTTAATGATTTTAAAAATATGTTTTTATCTGCTTATCCTAACAATTACTGAGAGAAGTATGTTGAAATCGACTATGATTATGAATTTGCCTTTGATTCCTTATAGCTTTATCAGTAAGTCTTGAGGCTATTACCTGTAAATTTAAAATTAGAACTTTCTGATGAACTGAACCTTTTATCTTTATGAAGTGATTCCTTTATGTCCAGTAATGTTTGTTGCTTAAAATATATTTTGTCTGGTGTTAATATGGCGAGACCAGCTTTCTCCTGGTTGGCATTTACCTGGTATCTCTTTGTTCTCTCTCTTTCTATATCTATAACAAAGGTACAAATACGTAAACACATTTAGGATCCTCGGCACAGCAAATGGAGTTCATCGTAGTGTTAGTAATATCGTGGGTCTCTTCGTCTCTTGCTGGTCCCTGCTCTTGGTGTCCTGGGTGGCTACTTAGTTTTTACTGTGTGTCGTTCAATTATTTAGAATTTTACCTGCAGAAATTTTCTTTAGCCCGGATTGAAGGTGGGATCCTCCAGAAAGAGTTTGCATTTGCTTCTTCCAGGTTTATGGGAACTACTAGTCTAGGGTCACTCTAAATCAAATGTTTAACAAGAGGTTTCTTCAGTTCTCTCAGGTAGCGTGAATTCAGACAACAAACGTGCATAAGGGCCAGGTTATGGTTTCTAATATTCAGTTGGTTTTTGTGTGTGTGTCCCTTTTTACTTCGCATTAAGGTTTATGCTAAGGGAGAGCAGATGTGGCTCAAGCAGTTGGGCTCCCCCCTCCCACATGGGAGGTCCTGGGTTCAGTTCCCAGTGCCTCCTAAAGAAGACCAGCAAGACGGTAAGCTGATGCAGTGACGCAATGAGATGTCACAACAAGATGTTGCAATGAGGAGACACAACTGGAGACAAAACAAGCAGGGAGTAGATGTGGCTCAAGCCATTGGGTGCCTCCCTCCCACGTGGGAGGGCACGGGTTCAGTTTCTGGTGCCTCCTAAAAGAAGATGAGCAGGTACAGAGAGCACCAGCGAACAGTCACAGAGAGCAGGCAGTGAGCGCAAACAATGAGGGAGGGGAGAAATAAATAAATAGATCTTAAAAAAAAAAAAAGGTTTGAGCTAATAGATTTTTTTTTTTCTTTTCTCTAGAGCTGGGGGCCAGGAGTTAGGGAGTAGTATGGATTTATTTCTAGTTCACTAAAATAGATGGTGTAACCCATTGTGATTCCAGCTACCACAGGAAAGATCACCTATTAGACTCCTCAATTTGAGCAAGGTCAGGACCTTCTTTCCCAAGCGCTCTGCGGCCATGAAATACAGTTGACAAATGCCTTCAGAGCAAAAGTTAGCTCTAGTGCCCTCTCAGCTTTTCTATAGTTCTTGTCTTCCCTCACTCCCTAGGGCAGGAGCTCTTAACCTTTTTTGTTCCACGGACTCCTTTGCCAATCAGGTGAAAACCACAGGCCCCTTACTAAGAACACACTATACTGTGCAATATCTAATAAATATATCACACCTGTGCCAGCACATCCCCAAAGAAGAATGTTTTCTTGAATTTCAATTCAAGCTCATGGACCCCTTGTTAAGAACCCCTGCCCTAGAGGATTTGAGAACTTCTTACTTTCTTGGAAGCTCTTGACCCTTTTAAGCTTATGTCAGATTTTTAGTTGTTTTTAGCAAGAGGGTCCACTTAGGTATTTAGTCCACCATCTTAAAGGAAATGGCATCTGAATTTAGTAGATTGCAAGTGAAACTCCGTTTGATTGCTTACTTACACTTTTTTTCCTCTCAAGTAATTTTTTTTTTTCTCAGTACATTACAATTAAGAATATTTTGTTTTTCTAATGAAATTCCAGGAAGATAAACTGGGAGGGTGATACACTTTCATTGATAAGTATCTCAGAGCCATTTCAGAAATGTTCCAAGCTCAGGTCATTTTCAGAGGATACTACAAACCCCAAGTCTTACCACATCCATCTATCAACTCCAAACTCCAGGAAACTCTACATCTCCTCCTTGTAGCTTTTACTTCCATTTTGCTTAAATTTCTGTTCTAGTAGCCTTCTTCCCCAAACTAAAATCATATAAATAAGTTGTAGTGGGTTGAATGAAGTAGCACCTCAAAAGATAAGCCCACCCAGAATCTCTGAATGTAACTCTATTTGGAAAAAGGGTCTTTTAAGTTAAGGATCTTGAGATGGGGTCATTCTGGATTATGAGGCTAAGCCCTAAACCCAATGACAAATGTCCTTATTAGAAGAGGAAAGAAACAGACAGAAGGAGAGAAACCCAGAGGAGAAGACCTTGAGAAGATGGAGGCAGAGACTGAAGCGATGTATCTATAAGCCAAGGAATGCCAGTGACTGCTGCTTGTCACAAAAGGAAGGAGGGAGGCATGAAACGGACCCTCCTGCAAGACCTCTGGAAGGTGCCAACCCTGCCAACACCTTCCTTTGACTTCTGGCTTCCAGAATCCGGGGAGAATAAATCCCTGTTTTAAGCAACCAAGTACGTGCTCATTTCTTATGGCAGCCCTAGGAAATGAACACACAAGCTTACAGATCTGCTCCAACAATTTGTACCAGCCTGTAATATAGTTTCCCATTAAGCATGATCAAAGAGTGACTGTCAAGGGAGGGAGCTGAATTGGAACTTCTCTGGATGCCCCCCCCCCTGGTATCAAGAGTTTCCTTGTGGGGATCACATGGAGTGTGTTCTTAAAGTGTTTTAACAAGTATGGCATCTTCTATAACTATTTCCATTACTTTTAAAATATGGCCAATGTTCAGGTTTGACACATTGTCGGCCCCGTCTTCATCCTCGGCCATCGCAATGTTTTATAAAATTTGACCTTCCTCCTGTCCTTTCCTTCACCTTCTGCCCTCTTCCCATGTACACACTGAGACAAGACTCTCTGTGATTCTGAACTTGGTAGAGAAGTGATTTTTATCCAGTGAGGACTAATAATATGGTAGTTCTTAGAATTGATAGCAAATTATAATTTACAGAGGAACTGTAGGAAGATGGCAGAGTTTGAAGCTCCAGGAATCAGACCCTTGACCAGAACGACTATTAAACAGACAGGAACTGTCTGAATAAATGATTTCAAAACTCTGGAGTCCAGCAGAATACTGTGCAGCATCCAGGCAAGAGCGGGAGGAAGCGGCTGGTCAGTTGCCGTAAATATGGGTGAAATGCTATTTCCACACGGCAGTTACCACCTCCCACCCCCCACTCTCATGGCAGGCAGAGATGGGGTCTGGCCCCTGGCATAGCTTGCTGGTGCCAGAAAGGGACATATACAAATCTAGTTCCCCAAGATTTGGGGTGGGAGTGGTGGTGGTAGGGGGTGTGGTCCAATCGAGGATCACTGCTTTTGATTAGCTATTTCTGATTGCTGGGGACATAGCTCTGAGGGTGGCCATTGTTCCAACCAGGCAAAGGCGGTGGAGGAGACTTGAAAGCACACTTACTCAGAGCTGTGGAGGACAGCTGAAGGGCTGCATATGCTGGGCAGGTGCCGAGTCAAGAAAGCAGAACTTCCAACTCTCAGCCACAGTTCAGCAGGCTGCAGTCAACTACGTACCAAGCACCCAGAGCCATTAATAGTACCAAACAAGCCCAAGACAAAGGGTTAGGGAAAGTCTGTCTTTCAATATGAACACCTCTCTGTACTCCCTAAATGCTCACCGCCAGTACTACCATGGAAGAAGTTCCTGGCACCTTCCTGGCCCCTCCCCATCCCCTCCCCAGGGCAGTTTGGAGCTGGCTGGCCCTCCCTTTGTGGGTCCCTGGCTTTGCTCTGGGTGGGAAAGACTGACTTGGGAAACTCCTCTCTGGCATGCCCCTACTCCTCCCAGGCAAAAACAGCTTGAGCCAATGAAAGCGGTGTAAGAAACAAATGAGGCCTGGGCAAAGGCCTCCTGGCTTTAAGTCCTGTGGTGGAACACCCTGCAGAGGGATAAGGTCTGTGATTTCTTCTAAGAGTTTGATGCTTTTAGCTCTTATATTTGGGTCATTGATCCATTTTAAGTTATCTTTTGTATAAGGTGTTTTGTTAAGATTTATTTTATTTATTTATTTCTCCCCACCCCCTTGGTGTTTGCATTTGCTGTGTCTGTTTGTTGTGTGCTGGTCTTCTTTTTAGGAGGCACCAGGAACCAAACCTGGGATCTCCGATGTGGGAGGGAGGCAACAAATTGCTTGAGCCACCTCCACTCCCTGCTTTGTTGTGTCTCTCATTATGTTTTCCTAGTATCTCTTGTTGCATCATCTTATTGTGTCAGCTTGCCACGCCTGCCCATAGCATCAGCTTGCTGTCTTGCTCATCTTCTTTAGGAGGTACTGGGAACTGAACCTGGGACCTCCCATCTGGTAGGCGGGAGCTCAATCATTTGGACCACATCCGCTTCCCATGTATACGTGTGTTTTAATTTCCTATACAGCTCAGAGCAATACCATTAAATGGGTTCAGTTTAAAGAATAGGAATTTATTCACATACAGTTTTGAGACCAAGAAAATGTCCAAATCAAGGCATCATCAAGGTGATGCTTTCTTCCCGAAGGCCATCTGCCAGCAATCCTTGGCTCCTCTGCTACATGGCAATGTGCACGGCAGCTTTCTCTCTGTCTCGCTCTGTATTCATTCTGTTTATAAAGGACTCCAGTGAGAGGATTACGACCCATTCTGAATGAGGTGGGTCACACCTTAACTGAAGTAGCCTCATCAAAAGTCCTACTTACAAGGGGCTCACACCCACGGGAATGGGCTAACTTTATATGCTTTTGTGGGGTACATACAGTTTCAAACCAGCACATATAGCATTCACTTTTTGTAGCTGCCCTGGAAATGAATATCCTAATTATGCTGAGAAAAACGATTTCCTCCTCATATTTGTTATGACTTTCAAAATTGCTAACCTTAAATCTGACCATAGAGAAAGTTGGAATGTTCAATGCTTTTGTGGTAGTTTGGAAGATCACCAGGAGGCCTTAGAAAGGTCTTCACTGCCTTCTGGGTCATGCCTTCCAGATGCCAACCTGACCATTTGAAAAGGATGAACACGTTCCTTGCAAGTGCCACACTGAAGATGATCGTTCAGTATTAGGTAGTACCATATAGTCTTCACTGAGTTTAACTCTGGAAGGACGTGTGGTTGTTTTGTGTTGTTTGTCTTCTCATAATTTTGCATTTAATTTCTGCTCCTGGAAATTATATTCCTTCTTAGACAATATTTGCCCCTTAAAGTAAAAATTCTGCTTCTCCATATTTATATAGGTATTAAAGTTCCGTGTTTATATAGGTAATTAAGTTCCATGTTTATGTAGGTAATTTATTGGAAACTAGAAATGGAACAGGCTTCATAAGGAAAGAATATAATATCCAGTGCCACTGGCACCAAAGAAGGAGGAGGGGGTGAGCACGTCCGTTGGCCATATTCAGATCCTCGATGGCTTCCTGCCCTGTGCGTCAGAGACCAGTGTCAGCGCTGTCAAACTCTAATAGATGGGGAAGAGCAACCAGGAGGACTAGCCACACACTGTTGCTGAGTCTGAATAAGCAAAAGCTCTGGCCCCTTCCTCACAGACAACAGGGCAGATCTGTATCTTCTCTTCCCTGGAGCCATGGCCGAGCTCCATTCCCTAATGCACTCCAGCATGGACACAATCCAGCCTGGCCCCCAGCCATCTGGAGAGGGTGAGTGTGACTAGCTGAGGTCCCCAAGGCAACTTTCGACATCTCAGGAGCCGGTGTCGCAATGGAGAAAGAGAGCGCGATGGGTGTGTCCATTCGCATTCAGGCAGGTTGCAACCTTTTATGGACCACAGGAAGAAGTGGCCAGTGTTTTATGAAGAAGGAAAGGGAAGAAGGTAAGGTACTTCTTTACTGCTGTTGGTTTGGTTGGAAAATAGTAATTGAACTCATTTGACCTTAAATATTTACTTCTTCTCTCCACATGTTAAATCTTTTAAGGTGTAGTTCAAAACTCATATTGCTGATTGCATTGATAGTCAACTGCCACTCCTGCTCTGTTTTGATTGATATATGACTGGTATGTCTTTTTCATCCTTCTGCTTTCAACCTATCTGTGTTGTTGTACTTGAAGTGAATTTTTAGAGACCACTCATTCTTGGATCATACTTTTTATAATCATCTCTGCCAATATTTCCTTTAATTGACGTATGTTGACTGCTTGCATTTAAGGTGATTACTGATGTTAGAACTTCAGCCATTGCATATTTGTTTATTGCTTGTTTCCTCAGTTTCTTTTTCCTCATTTCTTTTTTCCTGCCTTCCTGTGGGTTACTGGAATACGTTTTAGGATTATCTTGATTTGTTTGTTTTGTTATGTTTTTTACTTGTAAGAGGGAGGACCTGGGAGGAATGAGGCTATTCATCTTGGCTGGAGCCAAAAGTCCTGAGTAATTATTTTAAAACGCAAGAAGTTTCCCAAATATTCTATGACAGCAAGGAGTCTGATTTGCCCAGAGCTCACAAGGACAGATAGGGGTGATATTACCGAAAGCCACATTAACAGAGTGTCATGTAATGAGTTGCTCAGCCTTCTCCAGGTACCCCTGCTGTCACCTCCTAAGACGTTCCCGTGTGGTGTGAGGGGAGGTGTTACTGAGGTGGCAATACCTAAGGCCTTCTTTTAATATAGGATGTGGTATTTGGTGGATCAGGATCAGAGATTGGTAGAGGGTGAGGGCTTCCAGAAAATATTTTTTCAGACTGCAATTTGGAAAAGGCTCATTGGAGCTTATGGAATCAAGATCAGAAAAGATTCCTATTCATTGACACAGAGGCCTGATTTTTATTGCCAGATGTGCCACTAACTGGGAATGTAATGTTGGGAATGTGAATTAACTGCTTGGGACTTTAGCTTCCAATACTATGAAAATAGGAGTGGCGTGAAAGCATTGAACTGGATAATGTAAGGTCGCTTTCAGCTCTAAATATCTATGATTTAAAAGTTTTTGTGGCTTGCTTTCTTTTCTAGGTCAAATTATTTGCATAGAGCTTTGGTTCCAGGCTTTGTTAACTTATGGAAATGAGCTAACTTCAAATGCCTCATCCTGGAAACAATTGTTTGTGTCTACCCGGCACACATGTTTTTTGTTTAATGAAAAATATGCAGCACGAGTTTATCCAATATAACATCAGAGTATGAACTGAACTGCTGGCCAGAACGCCTGGATACTGTCACACCTTAGAGCATGCTGTATTTTGTATTATAAAACTTGAGAATTGCAATGGTTGTCTTGAAACCCATTCTGCTCTCCTTAGCTGTTTTTTGTAAATATATCTGTCCTTTACAAACATTTGGCTTTTTGATAAACACTTCCTCTGGTTTTGACTAAATTTCCTCTAGAAATTACAGTCTTACCAGATTTGGAAAAGACCTGACCTTCATTTCCCTGTGACAGTCTGCCTTAGGTGTCCCTCTTAGGTATTCCTAAAGCATTCAGTTCATTCATTCATTCATTCAAAAATATGCACCATGCTAGGCCTTGAGGATGCAGCAATGAATAAGAAGCAGAACCCCTGGTCTCATTTAGCTTAATGTCTAGAGATGAAGACAGACTTGAGTAAGCAATAACAGGTGTGCTGGGTGTAAAGAAGGAGAGACGCAGAGCTCTATATGCCACAGGATCTTAGGTTGGGGTTTAATCAAGTCCTTGGGATCAGAGAAGATTTTTCGATGAAGTGGCATTTGAGTTGAGACTTGAGCAGTGAGTGTGAGTTAGCCAGGCTAGGATGGGGAGGGAGAGTGTTTCGAGCAGAGGGAATGGCTGAAGTGAGAAAGTCCTAGAACATAAGACAAACTGTCAGAAGGTCACATGGGCCAGAGGTTTGAGATGAGGCTGGAGAGGTAGGCAGCAGTCAGCTGAGGATGCGGATTATGGGCCGCGTTAAGGATTTTGGACTTTGTCTTCAAGGAAGAGGGAAATCCTTGAGAGTTTAAAGCAGAGAAGGGGCATGATCAGTTCTGACGTTTTAAAGAGATGGTTTTAGCTGTAAAGTTGCAGTGGGTTGGAGGCGGGACTGGCCAGACGAGATGCAGAAAGGCCGGTTTAGATGCTGCTGGCGAGGCCAAAGGAGCAAGGATGTGGACTTGGACCAGAGCCGGGGATTCATCTGACGTGGATGAGGTTCGGGGTTTTGTGACATGTTGGTGGCGAAGGAGGACGAAGAGTCTAGAATGGGTCCGTGAAGGCCAAAGGAAGACAGAGTTTCAAATCAGTGAACATTGCTGTATTATTTCCCTAGACTGCCATGTCAAATGACCACCAGCTTGGTGGCTTAAAGCAACAGAAATGTACTGTCTCAGTTCTGGAGCCTAGAATTAAAAAATCAAGGTGTCGGCAGGGCCGTGCTCCCTCTAGAACCTGTCGGGGAGAATCCGCCTCCCTCTTCCCAGCTTCTGGAGCTCTGCCGGCCCTCCTGGGTGCTCCTGGGCGCTCCTGGGCTTGTGTGCATCTCCTCACCCTGCCACATTGTCATGTGCTGTTCTCCCCTTGTGTCTCTGTGTCTCATCGTCCTTCTTATAAGGACGCAGTCATATTGGATTAAGGGCCCACCTTATTTCAGTACACCTGCTCTTAACTAACCCCACCTGCAAGGATCCTATTCCCAAACAAGGTCCCATTCTGAGGTATTGGGGGCCAGAACCTTGTGGAAGACACAAGTCAACCCGTAACAGCTTCCAATGGCCAAATGGAAGTGAGATGCCCAGCAAGGTGGTGACTGGAATGCCAAGTTTTCTTTCAGCTAAAAGCATGTTCTCTTATTATTTCCTTGATCATCCCTTCTTCATATGTTCTCTTTACTCCTGGAATTCCTATTATATAGAAATTAGTTATTATATATTATTCTTCCTGTCATTTTTCTTTCATAGTTTCTACATCTCTCTTTTTGTCTCTCTCTGTCTGCTTTCTGGGAGATTCCTTAAGTTGATCTCATTTCACAAACTCTAGATTTGGGTTGTGGCATATTATTCCCCCACTTAGGGCTTCTACTGATTTTTTTGGTTTGTTTAAGCACTCATGGTTTTAATTTTTAAAACCTTCTTTTCTCCCATTGGCCCTTTCTTCATAGGTCTTGTTTGATCTATATAGTATCTTTCTAAAGCTCACCTTGTCCTTTCAGAGTTAAGGGGAAAGAGGACAACTCCTAGCCCCGTACCTGATGGGAAATGCGTCTCTTCCACTTTTTTCTTTCTCAGTTCCTAGGGGTCTTGTACTTAGGATCCTCTCCAGGTTCAATTTTCATTGATCAATGACCTTTTGCTCTTACGCTTCTGTGGCCCAGAGAGGCTCACGTTTCCCCAAGTCATCCTTGAGTAGAGTACCCTTTGCTGAAGGCATGAGGTGGTGGTAAGGGTTGGCAATGTCCCCACAAAGACACGCTCAAGTCTCTCCCCCAGTCCTGTAGACGTGGGTTTCTTATTTGAAAATAGGGTCTCCCTTAGTTTGTCAGAGCTGCGGTAACAAAGCACCACAGACTGGTCGGCGGAAACGACGGGATGTCATTGTCTCCCAGTTTTGGAGGCTGGCAGGCCAAAATCAAGGGGCTGGGAGGCTCATGCTTCTGCTGAAGTCTGCACCTTGTGGTGGTGGCTTGCCAGCCACCCGGAAGTCGATTTCTGCCTCCGTCACATGGCCGTCTGCCTCCTTCTGTCCCTGCTCACTCTGTGTCACATTTCCTGATGCTGTTTGCCCTCATTTTAACTATCGTTAGGGCCTGAACGTGTCTTTGTGGAAGACGGCGATTCAATCCATAACAGCGTCTTTGAGGATGTTGTTAGTTAAGATGAGGCCAAACTGGGTCGGGAGGCCGCTCGTTCAGTGTGACTCGTGTCCTCACGAGAAGGGAAGAACTGGGCACAGGCAGGTGGAGGGGAGAAGGCGTGTGGCCACCGAGCCAGAGAACACCACGGGTCGCTGGCAAATCACCAGAGACCAGACGAGGCAAGGAAGCATTCTCCACTACAGCTGGAGATCCTGCTTTCAGATCCTGCAGCCAGAACCGTGAGAGAGCACGTTTCTGTGGGTCCAAGCCAGTCGCTACGCGGCAGCCCCAGGAGCTAAGGCAGGTGCTGAGAAGGCACCATCCCCACCTCACAAGAGCTCATGCCTGCTCCTAAAGTCCTCCCGCCACCCCATCACCAGGGCTTCCTCACTGACCATCTCTATCTGCAAGGTCCCTCTCTCGTTGGTTGATAAGCTTCGCCCCTCTCTTCTCTGACTTTCTTCTCTTCCTGTTTCATCCTGTTTACCCTCATACCCAAACTCCCTTGACCTGCCAATACTTGTTTCTTTGCCAATACTTAAACAAGTCTGAACAGTGTTGCCAAGACCGTTCTCTCCTTAAGAGAATTCAGGTTCCTACTGTTAAAATGGCAATTTTTATACCTTGACACACTAATACAAATTTTATTTAAGTTCTCCCTTCTTTCCTCTACTAAGTCCGTCTGGGATGAGAAATACCTTTGCTCTACTTGCTAAGCTTGGTATTCATTTGCTACTCGCAACAAGACAGAGAAATCCCCCAGTAGTTGGGAGAAAGAGGCCAGATACAAAGGAGTATGTCACTGTGTGATTCCTTTTTTTTTTTTTTAAGATTTATTTTATTTGTATTTATTTCTCCCCCTGCCCATCTGTTGTTTTGCACTCGCTGTCTGCTCTCTGCGTTCTTCTGTGTCTGCTTGTCTTCTCTTTAGGTGGCACCAGGAACCCATCCTGGGACCTTCTGGAGTGGGAGAGAGGCACTCAATCTCTTGCGCCACCTCAGCTCCCTGGTCTGCTGTGTCTCTTATTGTCTCTCCTCTGTGTCTCTTTTTGTTGTGCCATCTTGCCGCACCACAAAACAGCTCCGCATGGGCCAGCACTCCACATGGGCCAGCTCTCTGCTCAAGCCAGTTCTCTGCCTGGGCCAGCTTGCCTTTCACCAGGAGGCCCCGGGAAACGAACCCCAGACCTCCCATGTGGTAGGCGGGAGCCCAATCACTTGAGCCACGTGTTTCTCTGTATGATTCCTTTTGTGTAAAATTTTATAGTTGGCATAACTAGCCTGTGGCGATGGAGGTGAGAAGAATGATTTGCCATTTCAGAGGGTATTGACTGGAAGGGGAAATAAGGGAGCCTGCTAGACTCCTAGAAACATTTTATATCTTCATGTGTTTGCTGGTTGAATGGGTGTATATGTATGTAACAAATCACAGAAGTATCCACTTGAGAGTAGTGTGCCCTATTATGTGTAAGTTATACCTCAATTTAAAAAATATTCTTTGATGTCAATGGAACTAAGGAAGGAAGTATTTGAGAGAACTTCTTGATTTGGGGGAAAAAAAATACTTTTGGGGCAAGCTGTTACCTAAAGAATTGCCTTATGTAGAAATCCTTTATTCCTTTATCCTACTAACAGCCATTTCTCCTACTATGACAGTGGTGCTCAAAACTATCCTCCTGCTAATTTAGGGTCAATTTGCTACTGAGCGATGGCCTATACACCATTCTGAGCATTGTGGGGAATTCAAGTCCTAAGGCACCGAGCCTGTGCTCCAGAAGTTTACCACCCAATTAGAGAGGCGAGGCTAAAAAATATTTAGGAAACTTTGCATTGCCCCTTTTCTTTTAAAGTGAAAATTGTAAGAGACAGAATTCTCCAGGAGCTCAGGAACCAGAATCATTCGTGAGAAATGTAGTGAATGATTTTGATGAAGGCGGAAGTACTTGAGGTGAGTTTTAAAAAACAGGTGGACAGACATGTCCTCTCCTCTATTGTACTTGTTTAAAGAACCATGGCAAACTTGCTTCCTAGAGTTGAGATAAAATTAGTAGCCAAAGGACAGGATTTTTGTCAAACAGAAGAAAATAAACCTAGAAGAGGAATTACAGACTTCTCAGAAATCCAGGCTTGGACTCTGAATAGTCCCCTGACTGGTCCCTACAGGCAGGGAAGACAGAAATACACCGTCAGAGGAGTGCACGAATCGGGGGGGTGGGGAATTCTGTGGCCAGAATTAAACTCTACACCCCAATGGAATATTCTACAGTGATCCTTCCTTCACTTTTACAATAAAGCAATTATTATTATTGCATTACAAGAAAACTGAAGTGCGTTTTTATGATAAGCTGACTCACTTCCAGAAGAGTATAATTAGCGAGTGATATGCTCATTCTTCCTTAAAGCTTTCTCCTCTTTCACCATACTTATGTGTCTGCAAAATACACACACACACACACACACACTGCATGTTCTGGGTTTTGGCAAGGAATTAGTTTATCTGAAGTTCACCATCCTCTTTCTAGGCTCTTGTGAATGCAGCTGGTAGGGTAACAGAAAGGTTGGCGGATCTGTGAAGACAATTGCAATTCCCATCAGCTGGCTGAGTGTTCCTACTGCTACAAGACTGACTCCTGAGCTTTGCTCTCATACTTGCTTTTGAAAGGGTTTTCTAGCCACAGAGACTGAAAATCAAATTTGTTAATAAGCAAATTGAAATTGCCAGGCATCAGCCATTCTAGACGTTCTGATCATATCATCTCACAGCAGATTTCGACCTCACTGTGTTTCTACTTTCTCAAAGGAGCTGTTTTTGTGCTGCGTGGCCCTCTGACCTGGAATGGAACAAAGGTACGCTGTAAAATTGCTTTTCTGCTGAATTTAGGATGCCTATTTCTTGTAGTGTTGGTAGTTTGGGCAGTTCTCACTTCTGGTGACAAAGTAGGAGAACTGAGAGGTCTTGGTTGAGGGTGGGGTGTGCTTCAAGGCCTTAAAACCAATTTTGAATATATAGTAGTTACTATCTTAGGAACATCTGGTTTGCAACTACCCTGCTGTTGGGGTGTAGAGCTTGCCTCCCCCGGGCCAGCTTGTCCTCGACAGCCCATCTGCCTGTGCCCTCTCTCTCAGCCCCTTCCCACTTCCCCAGACCTCTTCTCCCAACCCCGTGACTCCTCTTTTTCTGAAGTCTTCCCTTATTTATTTATTTTTTTTCCCTCTGAAAAGCATTTCCCTATCGTTTTGTTCTTAGAACTGTCCTCTGACAATACATTATTTACTGCTTTGCGCTGGGCTCAGAAAGCTTTAGGACCAAGGGGAACACTAAAGACTCAGGGCAGAAAGGGCCTGGAGGGTTTAGTACTTAAGCGGGGCTTTGGATTCCTGGCTCAGAAGTCTAGTCCTCTTAAAGCTCCTATCAATCAGATGCTGACAACTTCAGGGGATAAACAAGGTTTTTGTGAGCTGGGTTAGAACTGAAGCGCCATTTGCAGCTTGTTTCTATGGTAAAATGTCAACTATAATGCAAATAAACCATCCGACATGACCTAGTCATCATTTGGGGGTCTTGCTGTGGTGTGTTTAATTTTCAAAGTGTGACGTTTTGCAAGTTCTAATTCTCAAACAAACACGAAGCTCCTCTAAAGGCTCTCTAGCAGTGGTGGCCTGTTTAAGCCTCAGGTTCACACAAAAGCTTTTGGAGGAACACTGCTGTGGCCATTGATTGCAAGCTTCCTTGACTCTTTCAACAAATATTTATTGAACGTCTGATGTGTGCTAGGCTCTGCTTGCAATAGCGAGCACACACAGGCATGGCTCCTTCCCTGTTTTCTAGAGGATTCAGATAGAAATTAGCCAATCGCACAAGTAAAAAATGAAATGACCAGTTTGACAAGTCATGTGAGGGGAAGGTGCCCAGGGCCATGAAAGCGTGTAAGAGTGGGGGTTGACCTTGTCTGGGGAGTCAGGGAAGGCTTCTCAGAGGAGATGATGACTGACCTAAGAGCTAAAGGATGAAGGGTGCTCAGTCTGTGCAGAAGGGACCAAGGAAGAATACTCTGGGGATTGGTCCCAAGGAGGAGGAGGGCTGGTCTTTTGAGGAAAAGAAAACAAGCCAGTATTAGGAGGAAGAGCAGAGTTCAAAATGAGCTGGAGGAAGTGATGAGGGGCCACTGTCGATCACTTCCTGGCCATATTAGGAACACTGCTCTTCCTCCTAAGAAGAAAGAGGACCATATGGATGCATTTTTTTTTTTTTTTGAGAGGTGGGAGAGGGCCAACAGGACAGGGTCTTCTTGAAATTTCCATTTTAAATGTGCTGCTCCGGCTATAGTGGAAAGAAGAGTACAGTGTAGAGCAAGAGTCAATATGGGGAGGCCTGTTAGGGGGCTATGGTGGTGGTCCAGAAGGGAGAAGCTGTGCCTTAGACTAGGGTGGCGGAGAAGGGTACAGAGAAGCCTGGTTGTGACATAGGCTTAAGAGGTAAAACGGACAGAGCGAGAGTTGGATGGAGGATAGTGAGAAAGAGGGAGTTGTCAAAGATAACTGAAGGGACATTTGAAGGTTTGGTGATGAGTGAGATGCACCGAGTTTGATTTTTGTCATGCTATGTTTCAAGTGTCTTTAAGAGATCCAAACAGATGTGTACAAAAGGGATTTTGTTATATGGATATGGATTCTGGGTTCAGGGTCTGTATATATATATATTTAGTGTATTTATTATGTATTATTTCTACATATATTTGGGAGTCATTTTGTGTTCAGGAGATAATCGAAGCCAAGGGTATGGATGAAATTCCTTAAGGAGAAAATGTCAAGGGACAGGGTGTAGAACTGAGCCTTGATCCAACATTTAATGACCAGAAAGAGGAAGGAGTCTACAAAGGAAACAGAAAGCATGGCCAGAAATTTCGGAAGAAAGCTAGCAAGGTGTTAGGTGTGCCGAAACAACAAAAAGTAGGCCTGGCTGTAAAGGAGAAAAGAAAGAGGGCTAGCTGGAGGAAATGTGGAGCTGAGAAGTATTTGTTTTAAATAGGAGAGACTTGAACATTCCCCCCTGCTCCGAGATGGCTCCCTCGTCTGTTTGCTCATTTTGTTTTTTTTTCCCCGCTTGTTGTTTTTGCTCATTGTTTGCACTCGTCTGCTCATTGTTTTTTTTTTTTTTTGCTTGTTGTCTGTCTGTCTGTTTGTTTTTTTAGGAGGCACCAGGAACCCAACCCGGGACCTCCCATGTGGGAGGTGGACGCTCAAATGCTTGAGCCACATCCGCTCCCCCGACTTGAACATTTTAGTAGTTAATATAATACTGTATGGTTCCATTTATATGACATTCTCGAAATCACAAAAGTATAAAGGTAGAGAACAGATCAATGCTTGCCAGAGGGTAGGAACAATGGGTGTGTGAGTAGAAACGGGTAGTTTCAGTGAGGGAGTTCCTGGTGGTGATAAAAGATTTATGCCTCTTGATTGTAATGGTAGTTACACAAATCTACACACACACACACACACAAGTGGGCACATGTACAAGCTGGTAACTCTGAATAAGGTCGTGCTCTAGTTAATATTGTTACAATGTCAATTTTGTGTATTGATATTATAATGCAGTTAAATAAGTTATATACTACTTGGGAAGCTAGGTGAAGGGGCCAGGGGACTGTTTTTGCAACTTCTTGTGAAACTATAATTATTAAAAAATAACAAGTTTAAAGAAAGTCACTGTTATGGATTGAGATGAAATTGAAGAGGTGAAATTTGCAATGGAAAGATGTCTTTGAGTGACAGTTTTTCCTTCGGGCACAACTTTATTGTACGCATTGTTACTCATACGTATTGTATGGGAAGCACTTCTCTTCTTAAAGTATGATTCAGTACCCCCAAGGTGCTGTTACCAGAAGACACCCTCTAGGGCAGGGATTTTTAACAAGGGGTCCGTGAGCTTGAACTGAAATTCAAAAAAACATTCTTGTGGGGACGTGTTGGTGCAGGTGTGATATATTTATTAAATAACACACAGTATGGTGTGGACTTAGTAAGGGGTCCGTGGTTTTCATCTGACTGGCAGAGGGGCCCATGGAAGAAAACAGTTGCAGAGCCCCTGCTCTAGGGGAAGTTTGGCTGACTTAACCTATCTTGTTTATAGAAGGACCTTCCAGGTTTATTTTAGCTGGCCCCAGAGGTGGGCTGTTCCCTCTGAAAGGTCAAGCTTTATTTATAATTACACATCAGAATAAGTGAAGAGTGCAGGAACTTTGAAAAGGCATATTTAACATAACAGTTTTCCTACTCTTTTCATTGTGAAATAGAACATGCATGCAGAAAAGTCCGTAAAACATAAATGAACAGATTAACAGATCATTACAAAGCAACCATTACCAGCACCCCAGAAATCTCTCATGTATAATTTTCTTTTCTTTAATGGCTTTATTGATGTGTTGCTTCCATACCATAAAATTTACCTGATTTAAGTGTACCAGTCAATGGTCTCTAGTACATTTACAGAGTTTTGAAGCTATCACCACAATCTACTTTTAGAATCTTTCCATCACCCTGCGAAGAAACCTGTGACCATGAGCGGTCATCCCCACTTCACCCCATCCCCTGGAAACCACTAATCTATTTCCTGTCTCTATAAATTTGTTCATGGGGAATGGATGTGGCTCAAGGGGTTGAGCGTCTGCTTCCCACATGGGAGGTCCCAGGTTCGGTCCCTGGTGTTACTGGATCTTGTCTAGGTTCTTGACTATGCTGCAAAAATGAATTTCAAGAGCACGTCAGGTTAGTTAGGCCAGTAATTTATTAAGGAATGGTGAGAAGAGAAATGGGAGAAAATAACAGATCATAGGTCCCAGGTAGAGAGGAAGGGGCTGAAGAGTGATGAAGAGGGCTGATTTACAGACTACAACTCCCCACTGTAAATGATAAATGCCCAGGTTTTACTTGCATATTGATCCAGGTGGGGGCAAAGAAGGCCAGAACAGAGGCCCAAAGGCAAGAGAGAGAGAGGTTTAGCCTTTGCGCTTGCTTTTTTGAACCATTAATTATTCCGCCCCTTTGCTAATGGCACGGGAGGAGTCCCAGCTGTTTGCTGTTTTGATTGATTACCCCACCCATCAATCCCCTGGGAGGGCCCAATGATAATATCCCTGGAGAATATCCGGGGCTTCTCCGGCTTCCGGAGGAAATCACATTCGCGAGGGTCTTCCAGCAGCCATCTTGGGGTATCAATGTGCACATGGATTTCTTGCCAGGTTCCAGATCTATCTATTGATTCCCTATTTTACTAGCCTGCTTCACCGGCGCCTCCTAAAAACAAAAAATAAACAACAAGCAAACAAACGAAAAAACCAACTCAGGGGAGCTGGTGTGGCTCAGTGATTGAGCACCAGCTTTCCACCTATGAGGTCCCAGGTTCAATCCCCGGCCCCAGTACCTAAAAAAAAAAAAAAAAAAAAGATCGCCCATTGTGAATTTCATCTAAATGGAATCACACAATATGTGGTCTTTTGCATCTAGCTTCTTTTACTAGGCACAATTTTTTATTAGAGAAGTTGTGGGCTTACAAAACAATCAAACATAACATGCAGAATTCCCATACATCACCCCCCCAACACCACGCTGCCTTGTTGTGGAATACTTGTTAAAATTATGAAAGAACATCATCCAAATATTACTGATAACTATGGTCCATAGCATACACTTGGCATATTTTTTCCAATCACTCCCCATTATTAACGCTATGGATTACTATTGTACATTTGTTAGAGCCCATGAGAGAACACTCCCGTATTTGTACTTAACCACAGTCCATCTTCCACCACCTGGCTCACTGTGTTTTACAGTCCCATGCCTTGTACGTTCTATCCAAAGTGTACACTCAGTGGCTCTCACTCTCATCACAGAACTGTGCTGTCATCACCTCAGTCAAGTTTAGAATGTTTTCCTTAGTTCAACAGAAAAAAATCCCCACCCCACCCATTGTTGACCCTTAGCACTGTATAGTACCTTCTCTGACACTGATGCAAGAATATTACAATATTGCTGTTAACTATAGTCCAAAAGTTACATTAGTTGTATTTTCCCATGCATCACTATATTCTTACCACCTTGTAATAGCCATGCACATTTGTTCTAGTTCACAGAACAGTCTTGTATTTGTACTATTAACCACAACCACATCCACCTCTGAGTTCACTATGTTATTAGGCATAATTTTTTTTTTAATTTATTTATTTTTCATTGTGGGTAAAAATCAAAATTTTCACAATACATACCAACATTTGCAAAATGATATATAAATATATATGTATATATATGTGCATTTGCTTACAAAAATGTTATTTATATATATAGGCATAATTTTTTTGAGGTTCATCAACATTGCAGCATGAATCAGTTCTTCATTCCTTTTGTTAACGAATAATGTTCCATTGTGTGGATGTTCACATTTTATTTATCTATCTATCAATTGATAGACATTTTTTTTTGGCTATTATAAATAATAGCCAAATTAACATTTGTGTACAAGTTTTTGTGTGTACATATGTTTTCAGTTCTCTTGGGTAGACACCTCAGAGTAGAATTGCTGGGTCACATAGTACCTCTACATTAAAAAAAAATTTTTTTTAAGATTTATTTTATTTATTTATTTCCCCCCACCCCCTCGTTGTTTGTGCTTGCTGTCTGCTCTCTGTTTGTCTTCTTTTTTTTTAGGAGGCGCTGGGAACTGAACCCAGGAGATGCCCAATTACTTGAGCCACCGCTGCTTCCTGCTTGTTGTGTTTCTCATTATGTTCCTCTCTGTGTCTCTTCTTGTGTCAACTCACTGCGCCAGGCTGTTGTATTCTTTTGCTGTCTGCTCATCTTCTTTAGGAGGCACCGGAAACCGAACCCGGGACCTCCCATGTGGCAGGTGGGTGCCCAGCTGCTTGAGCCACATCCGCTTCCCTGTTTAAAATTTTGAGGCTCTGCCAAACTGTTTTCCAAAGTGCTGCACAATTTCACGTTCCCACCAGCAATGTGTGATGGTTCCTGTTTCCTTATAGCTTCACCAATACTTGTTATTACCTGTCTTTTTTTATTATAGCCATTTTAGTGCACGTGAACTGTTATGTCATGGTTTTGGTTAGCATTTCCCTAATGACTAACAATGTTGAGCATCTATTCATGTGCTTATTGGCTATTTTCATATATTCTTTGGAGAAATGTCTATTCACATACTTTGCCTATTTTTAAAAATTGGGTTATTTGTCTTTTAACTATTGTAAGAGTTCTTTATATATTAACATTTTTTATCCTACTAACATATATGCAACATAAAATTTCTCCTTTTATCCACTTTCAAATATATAATTCAGTGTTGTTGATTATGTTCACAATGTTGCACTGCCTTCTCAATTACCTAAATTTTTCCATCATTCCAAACAGAAACTCTGGACAATGTAAGCATCCCTACCCCCATCCTGGCCCCTGGAAACCTATATTCTAGTTTCTGACTCTATGAATTTCTTATTCTAATTATTTCTTATCAATGAGATCTTACACTATTTGTCCTTTTGTGTCTGGAGTATTGAAATTTGATTTTAGTTGAAATATTTTATTTATACCCAAACCAGAATTTATTATCATTTTATTTTCCTTGTTTTAATGGAAGCAAATACATCGATAATATTTTTAAAAATCTACTTTTGGGAAAAAAGTAATCATTTAAAAAAATAAACAGAAACATGTATATAGGAACACACATTTTTCCTCCTGCCTGAGTTCCAATATGACTGTGCACAGAGTAGGAAAATGGCTGCTTTACATGCTGTGTAGAGTGGTTTGTATCCTAACACAGAACTTTTGCTAAGTGATTCATTCAATCATGTAACACAAAATATTTACAGAGGTTTCCCTTTAACATTTTAGGCTAATTATTCCAGGAATTATCTCAGTGCTTAGTTGCACTTGGGGTCAGATCTAGGTACTCATAAAGAACCAAGCTAAAAAAACATCACAAGCCATACATTCCTATCAAACACCTTTTAAATATACTTTTGGAAATATTTCAAGTCTGTTGTGAACAAAAATACCAGGAATTTGGGACAGAAATAAGAATCTGCTCTGAGGAAATAAGTCATAATCTATTCCAGAGCTACGCCTTTATGGGTTAATATGGGAAGTAGCTACTTTGTTATTTACTACTCTGGTATGGAATTTTTTCACTTAATTTTATTTCCTGATGATGAAATTCCAGTAGTTCTAAAAATGAAAGTGAAAATGTCACAAATGCACTTGGACCCAATAAAGTTTAAGATAAAATCTGAAGAGAGTTTTAACCGTTTTTGGTTTGGAGTAGAAGGTAAAACATTCACCTGATGTCATACCATGGATATACAAAGCAAATATTTGGATATGGCAAAAATTATCTTCCAGTAAGATTCAGAGTTGCATCTTAGAAGCAGGTGTTTAGAAATCAGGGTTTAGGAAGTAATAACATCTGTAGTTTCCTTGAAAAAAAAATGAAAGACCACCATGCTTCCTCATTTGCTGCTGGAGCTTTTTAAAGTTACTCGAATTGAGTGCAGTGGGAGGGGGACTTCCTGAAGCAGAAAGCTGATGAAGACAGACCTCGTGACAGCTTGCCTGCTAAGGGGTGGGGAGAGAAAACCAGAGAAGCCCAGGCTGCCCTAAAAGGTGCCCACGTGCAGATAAGGAGCAGGGCGGCGTGCCTGGAGCTAGGTTTTATCTTTCTGCAGAGCACTGATGCACATGGAGAGGGGATGGGCTCTCCCGGGGCATCAGGCAGGCATATCCCAGGAGGGGCTTGATTGAGTTATGGTTGGTTCTTAAAGGGTTATGGGCATCAGGTGGAAAGAGCGCTGCACTTCAGACGGGAGTCCAGTGCAAAGGCACTGAGGTCGGTCAGGGAGAGCAGAGTGGGTTCTTCAAACTGAAGGCAGTTACAGGTTTCTAAAAGAAATGTGCTGGGGGAGGAAACAACATCAACGGAAATCATTGTGTGGAGCACACATCCTCTCCGGGCAGATAGCACCGTGGTAGAGCTAAGGGCAAGGAAAGTTGAACGAGCAGCGGCCATTCTCTGGAAATACCCTGGGAGAGGAGCCTGAAGACTATGGGCAGGCAAGTGGGACGGGCACTGGGGCTCAAGGCAAGCGGCACAGGCAACAAGCAGGAGGTCCTTTAAAATCAGGGGAGAAAGTGCGCCGGCTACTTGGAGGGAGGGGCTTAGAAAGATCTGAATGATGACCTCGTGGACCTTGCCTGATTAGTCTTTCTCTTCACAGCGTGGAACAAACCGCTGTGCTCCTGCTGTGTCTGTCGCCGGTGGAAGTTGCCAACCTAAAGGAAGGAATCAATTTTGTTCGAAATAAAAGCACTGGCAAAGACTTCATCTTGTACAAGAATAAAATCCACCTGAGGGCATGCAAGAATATGTGCAAGCACCAAGGAGGCCTGTTCATAAAAGATATCGAAGATCTAGATGGAAGGTACCGAGCGCCCTTTGCTTTCTCTCTGGTGACCCTTTCTGCAACTGGACGTAGAACATGTAAATGAAGCCAAACGAGTGCTCTTCCCCTAGCAACTTTCACAATTGCTCATTTAGGGCATCTTTCTGATCTCAAAATTTCACGACCTTTACTTACTATTCCCCTCTTTCTTATAAATTCTCTAATTTCAGATTTATCCGGAGCTTGCACACAAATCACCTCCCCCACTGCTGGTGAGGACAGGGGCAGTACCACAACAGGATCTTTTGGTTTGCTTTCTTTTTTTTCTTTTTTCAAGACTTATTTATTTATCCCCCCCACCCACTCCCCCACCCACCCATTGCTCTCTGTGTCCATTCACTGTATGTTCTTCTGTGTCTGCTTGTCTTCTCTTTAGGCAGCACCGGCAACCGATCCTGGGACCTTCCGGAGTGGGAGCGAGGCGCTCAGTCTCTTGCACCACCTCAGCTCCCTGGTCTGCTGCGTCTCTTATTGTCTCTCCTCTGTGTCTCTTTTTGTTGCGGCATCTTGCTGCGCCAGCTCTCCACACAGGTCAGCACTCCTGCATGGGCCAGCTCGCCTTCACGAGGAGACCCCAGGCATTGAACCCTGGACCTCCTATATGGTGGACAGGAGCCCAGTCGCTTGAGCCACGTCTGCTTTCCAGTTTGCTTTATTTCTAGCGACTGCCAAAGAGAGCCGCACTGCCTGTCAGAGCCGGGGGCAGTTCTTGGGTGGATGCTTTATCCATCTGATGGGTCACACCTTTCAAATTTCACTTCAGCCTAACTTGACCATGTAATTTTAGTCATTCAGGTGTTAGGATTTTTTCCTTCCATTGTGATGGCAATTTTATTTCTCAGGTGATTTGTGGGTGGTTTAGTGCTAGAGTACTCCGAGGAAGCTGGGTAATTGTGTAAGAGTTCCTTCCTGTAAATATATGTCATTCACCCAGGTCTAGAATGTTCTCAAGTCTGCACACACATTTGCATCTCTGGATATTTACTTTCAGGACCCAGCTCCACATATAATTAGAATTAAATGTTGGCTGCTGTGGCACCTGCAGCTTCTTTGACAACTCAGTGTTGCCAAATTTAGAAAGTAAAATACAGTACACTCAGCTAAATTTGCATTCCAGGTAAATATTTATGGGGGGAGGTGTCTATGTCCCAAACATTGAATGGGACACACTTTTAGCAGGTGACTCCAAGAGACTCTCTAGGTCATCTGCCGACAGCCCCATCCCCTCAGTGGATTCAAGCCAGGGAAGCGTAACTGGTAAACTTCTGCTACCACCCAAGGAGATTGAGGTTTTCTCTTCTAAATATCGCAGCTTTAAGGCTCTGGTTTCCTCTCTTCTTTTATCTCCTTAATGTGTGCTTTCAAGCAGCAGCCACTGAGCCAGCGTTTAGGGGAAGTGTGCAGCTTAGGCACTGGAGTGTGAGCTCTTATAGTAGACAGCCTCACGTGGAAACCTGGCTCAACCACTTACCTGCTCAGTAGACCTGGGCAAGTTTCTTTACCTTTCTAGGTCTCAGTCTTCTCACCTATAAAATGGGGATCATTACTTAGTAGACTTGTTGAGAGGATTAAATGATTTCAAACACATAAAGACTTAAAAGAATGCCTGGCATGAGTGAGCACTCAACAAATGGTAACTACTTTTACTACAATGATGCCACGATCTTCTTATGTAGCTTAGGTACAGGTAGGTTGTTTACAGGAACTGAGATTGTTCTTGGGTCTAGCCTGCTCATTTTAACATTGAGTTTGTTTTACCGCAGACTGGTTTCTCTCTCCTTATTCCAAAGCCTTGGTGGTGAGTGACCCATTTCACTCTATTCAGTTGACAGGCTAACCTGGAGGTAATACTCACTTAGCTCTCCTGTGAACGAGGAACCAGGTTCTCCCAGCTTTATTCCCAGGGGCATCTCACCAAGCACTTATGTGTTGAAACGGTCACTTACACACTCCCCCTGCCTCTCCCCGACCCCCTCCTCTCTTCAGATTCCATCATTACTTCCTGGACTCTGTAGCCATTCACCTGAAAAATCTCTTTGTTCCAGGATGCAGCCAAGAACAATGGCCAACCTGCTCCACCCCACCCGCCTTAGTCATTTTGTTCCTTAGCACATAAGGAAAACCAGCAAATCATAAGCTGTGGTTCTTATTTTTTAAGTCTATTTTTACAGCCTTTCCCTCCTGCCACGCTGTCGCCTCCCTCCTTTTAGCCTGCCACCCATGAGCACATGATCCTGCCACAGTTTCCCTTTCATGGCCCAGCAGGCGGAGTAGCAACGGTCAGAACCTTCTGTCTTAATTTTTTTGACATGTTGTGGGTTGCTTATCTATTAGAAAAGAGGCGTCATAAAAGAACCTCCATAGACTGACGGGCAATAGGTTTATTGCCTTATAACTAGAAAAGAACATTAAAAAAAGTCTGGATATAATGAAGCTAGGAAAAATCAGCTTATTTACTTGTATGTTAAAGTAGCAATTTTTAGTTTTAAAAAAATCTGATGTTTCTGGTTTGAGACATATTCTTCCACATTCCTTTGTTTGTAAAAATTTTTTAACTCTAAAAAAGTAACACTGGAAGCACTACAAAAATAAAGTGAAGAAGCAGAAACTTATATGCCTCCTCCAATCCCTAGATCCTTTCCTCAAAGATCTTGGTAAGAAATGGGGGAAGAATTTCTTAGTACTTAGTTCATTACAATTTGATTCTCACTCTGTAATAGGGTTGCCAAATTTAGGAAATAAAAATACAGGATAGTCATTTAAATTTGAATTACAGATAAACAGCAAATCATTTTTCAGTATGTCTCAAATATTGTGTGGGACAATTAAAAATGATTCATTGTTTATCTGAAATTTGAATTTAACTGGGCATTCTGTACTTAATCCGACAACCCTGCACTGAAATCTTAAGCTATAAGGAACTCTTCTCTTTGAAAAATGAGAGTTCAATCTAACACTATACTAGGGGCTGAGGGTTGTAGAGTGATTTTAAATCATAGATACGTATTTGCTACTACATTCTTTCCTTGCCTTTGCTCCAGTTGGATCTCATCTCGCTTAACTTTCATAAAAGAACCATCCCTGAAAACCGCTCGATTCTGTTGGCTCTGTTGATTTCTAACAAGTGTGTGTCATTTTTGAAACATGGAGTTTAATTTAATTTTTTAACCACCTCCTACTGATGATTAGTGTTTATCTCCTTGGATGCTTGAGTTTTAGCTATTAACAGTTTCCTTTTCATGTTTTTTCTATTCAAGCAACTAATTTACTTCCATTAAAAAATAATGAATTTAAGCCTAATCAAGATTAATTTTTACTTCCACCATCTCATAAACTTAAGTACAATTTGTCCTACAGGTCTGTGAGATGCACAAAGCACAACTGGAAGTTAGATGTGAGTACCATGATGTATATCAATCCTCCAGGAAGCTTCTGTCAAGATGAGCTGGGTAAATATCATCAATATTTATAAGCGCACTCTGCTGTGATTGTTATTAGAATCCTTCTTATCAACCTGTTTCTAATCTCACGTCAAGCTTTGGATACATTGTGATTTTAAATTGTGGTCTTTTTTTTTTTTTTTTTTTTTTTAAATAACTAACACTGAAAATTCTAAATAGAGAATTTCTCCAAAAGATCTTTTCTTTCATCCATTCAGCACTATGTTTCTTGAGACCATGTGTAAACATTGTGCTGGGAGTTATTAACCGCAGGGAGCTTACCTGGACATGCAGTGGTGGCTGGACAAGCTGCTGACCTTCTAAGATCAGGTGTGGTGTGAGAGGTTCCTGAAGATACCTGCAGTGCACTACAGAATAATGGCTCTGTATGTGTTATCTGTGAAGACACAACAATTATGTTCATGTAAATGAGCCTCTCAACAACTATGATGAAACTTTACAATTTTGGTTGGGAAATAAAGTATAAGGGAATTCAAATTATATAGCTCTTCCTGGCACAGACAAGAGGCTCGAGTTTATGTTTGATTCTCAGTATGCTGGCTCTACTTGCTCCGTCCTACTCAAGAAAGCCTGTAGAAATATCAGTAAAAAGGGCTTGGTCATAGGGACAAACCACATTCTATCCGTAGAGAAAATCGCTTGTGACAATCCTTAAAACTGACAAACAAAAACAACATCAATCAAAACTGATTGGGTCTGATCAGAAGGCTCACAGAAGGCTTCATGCCAAGATGGCATGGTGTTGGGTCTTGAAAAAGGGGCGGAATTTCAACAGGCAGATGGGCATTTCAGGTAGGGCAACTTTGGCACGATCGGGGCCCAGTGCATGGTTTGGTGGGCGGAAGTGTATGGCATGTGCCTCAAAGTAACAGACAAGGAAGCTGCAAAGGTGCTTTGCAAGGAGGGACTTGAACGCTACTGTAAGAATTAAGACCAAGTTCAGAATCTTATGAAGTGTGTGCCAGGGGGCATAATAGGTATTCTATGTAGATTCTTTCTCTCTACCCTCATGGTGACCCTACAACATGGACAATGGGGAGTCAATAAGGGGTAGTCATTTTCTCACCACCTTATTTATAACCCCACCTGGCTCAGCACCTATGTAGTCATCCTTCCCTCCTGTTACGGTAGATGAACTGTCCCTGCTCCTCAGGCCAACCCTGGGCCTCATGCACTGCACCCCATCTCCTCTCACTTACTCAAGGGCTTCATTCCTGCAATTATCCCTCTCTCCTGTATCATCAATTTTGCCCTTGCCCACTAGCATGCACACCCACTAGCACGCACACATACACACACACACACACAAATGCTCTAGTGTTCATAAAGCCCTGACTAGATCCCAGGCCCCCCTTTCTTTTACTCTTGAAATAGGTGTCCATTCTCAGCGTCTCTGCTCCTTCACCTCCCACTCTCTCTCCATCCCTCCAGTTGATTTCTCTTCCTCCACTACAGTGGTTCCTGTCCAGTGCACCAGTGACCTCCACACTGATAAGTGCCATCACTGTTCCATTATCATCTCACTCAAACTCTCACCAGCACACAGCACAGTGGCCCACTAGTTCCTTCTTGATGTTCTTTCTTCCCTTGGCTTCTGGGAAGCTGTTGGCTCTGTTTTAGTTTCCCATTTGCTGCCAACACAAAATTACCACAAAATAAGCAGCTTGAAACAGCACAAACTTTTTTATTTTTATTTTTAATTTTTTTTTATTTTTACAGTTTTATTTAATGAATATTAATTTCCTCACCCTTGCAAAGACTATAGGATTTCTATGAATTAAATAATATTCTAGTAAGAAGAAAGGTTTATCTGTACACAGGTAAACTTAAGCAAATACCCTCTCTTTGTAGATCCAAACTCTTAAATAGGCCTAGGTTGGCAACATCTTTTGTTCATTCATTATGGGTAGATTTCCCATTTTATAAACAAACCTCTTATTTTTGGAAAGAGGTTCAGGGTTTCAGAATGTCTTTAGTATATATTCCCTAATACCTGAAGGGGTGAATCCCCCTGCTGCTCATCAAAGGACATCCACTTTGTACCTGCAGGACATTTTTCAGGGCTTCTCTTCTACTCCAGAGTTAAATATTTATAAAGACATAATGCATACAGGGTAATTCCCTGGCAACCGCATATATACTCCAATCTTATCAGATTGTAATTTGCTTACTGTTCCTCAAATAAAACTTTCTATTTCCCGTCTCTTTACCACTGCCCCTAGCTCCCCCTTTTTCCAGTTTTTCTCATCTGGAATCCTACACAAGCCTCTATGCAAATACTACCATTTCAAGGGCCAGGCAAAGTCCTATCTCTCCCACTAAAGGACGAAGTCTCCCCTGATACTTTACCCAATGGTGATGGTGAAGTAGACTCTGACCCTCTTTATCATATAATTGTCTTTATCAAGCATCTGGCTCTAAACCTTTTGCTGCCTAATAATGTTAATTTGCTTTGCACAAGTTTTTTACTTATCTTCTATTTAGATTGTAAGCTCCTTAAAGGCAGATTCCTACATTCTGTTTTTTTCTATATGCCTTATGCACCTACATAGTAGATGCTATAAATGCCCTAGTTTTGAAAAGTAATACGGTCAATCCAATTATGACCCAATATGTACATTTAGTGTTCTTTACAGATTTTGCTATAATCGATCTATGTTCTATGTTCTTTGAGTAAACATGGAGTTTCTGCTAGCCCAGTAAATTTTCTGAGTGTATCAGAACTCATCAGCTGACTCTGTGTCCCAGCCACAGGACTGCAGTTGTTCATATTGTGGGAACTCAACCTCTATGTCATAAACAAAATTTGGGTCATCTTTCTTCTTCTGATTTTTCTCAAAAAGTTCATCCATGATGCTCTTCCTTTTGGCAAGCTCCTTGTCATCTAATTTGTTCAGATCTTCCTCAGGATCAATGATTGTTTCCTTTTGAATTTGTGCCATTGTTTCTGCCAAACTCTGCCCCTTCAAGTAACCTCGTAAAAAACTGAATAACTTCTCTAGCTGCTTCAGAGATACTTGTTCCAGGTAACCCTTGTGTCGTGGATTATTCTTTAGTTGTTCAGCAGCTCTGTTGCAGTCTGAAAACTTTGAAAAGTTTCGGACAGGCATGATGCGCTGGCGACTTTTCCCCTTGATTTCACCTTCATAGATTAATATAATAGCTGGAGGCTGGAATCGAATTCCACATTTCTTGGCAGTACACGTCATTCCCACATATACTTCAGAGTAAATCAGAGGAAATCTGATGAAAATGTGATAGTTGCATAATGGCTTCCCTTAGAGAAGTACAGAAAGTGCATCCTCTGCAGGCCAAAGTCTAAAACCGCCGTGATGGGGACGTTTCCATCCAACTGCAGTGCACGCAAGAGCCCTTACCCCAACACTGCTGCCAGGAGGAGACTGGCGCTGTAGGAAAAAGCCACAGCCACAGCCACAGCCCGCAGCTGCACGCGTCCAGCACAAACTTTTTATCCTACAGTTTGGCAGGTCAGAAGTGCAGCGCAGGTCTCCCTGGCCAAAATGAAGGTGCAGTCCGAGGCCCTGAGGGAGAATGTGTTTCCTTCCCTTTTCCAGCTTCTAGAGCCTGCCTTGTCCCTTGACCAACATCTTCAAATCCAGCAGCATTGTATCTTCCATGGTCAAATCTCCCGCCGACTCTCTGCTGCCTCCTTCTTCCACTTTTAATTTTTTTTTTTTTTAAAGATTTTATTTATTTATTCATTTTTCCCCCCCCCCCCCGCTGCTTGCGCTCGCCAGGTCAGCCAACCACGCCGCGCGGGCGGGCCTGCCCTCACCAGGAGGCCCCGGGAACCAAACCCGGGGCCTCCCATATGGTAAACGGGAGCCCCACTGATTGAGCCACAGCCGCTTCCCTGCTTTTAATTTTTATTATGGGCCAACCTCGATAATCCAGGGAAATCTCTTTATTTTAAAGTCACCTGATTAGCAACCTTAATATCACCTGCGAACTTAATTCCCCTTTGCCATGTAGCCCCACGCAGCCACAGATCCCAGGCTTAGGACACGGACATCTTGGGGGCCCAGTGTTCTGTCTACCACTCTGTCCTAACTCTTATTCCGACCACCCTAACTACTTTTTCTCAGTCTCCTCCGCTAGGCTCCTGAATGTTGGGATGCCTCTGGACTGGATCCTAAGCTCTCTTTATCTATGCCCTTTCCCTAAGTGATTACATCTAATCCCACAGCTTTAAACACTATATCTACTCAAATGACTCTAAAAAGTTTACCTTCAGCTTTTTTTTTAATATATATATATATATATATATATATTTCAAGAGGTGCTTAGATTACTTAAAATATTACACGGAACCCACCGGGATTCCCATGTTCCCCACCTCCCACACCTCCCACCACATCCCACACAAACATCTCCCACAAGTGTGGCCCACCACCCTCAAAGGACTTACACATCCTGTGGCCTTGCCACCAACCATAGACCACAGTTCACATCGTAGACCACACTCTCTCCCACACAGTTCTGAGTGGTGTGTGCTGATTTAAAATGGCCTACATCCGTTGCCACAACGGTACTCAGGACAACCTCCAAATCCCAAAGAAGCCCCTGTATTTCAACTACTCGTCCCCTCCCTGCCCCAAAAGTGTCAAGTGGCCACCGGCTCCACCTCACTGTTATAATTTCTTCCATTGCTAGAATCACCATATGTGTACAACAGAATACCATCAAGTCCACCCTAGTCCATAGTTCTTCCCCCAATCCTGAGGGGACTGGGATGGTGATGTCCACTCCACCTCCAAGTGAGAGAGGGCTTATATCCCATGGATATGGTGGGTGGGATGATCCTGCCTGCAGATGCAGGCCCTCTCCATTCCCTGGGATGGCCATTGCCCATCGTTGTCTCCTCGCCAGGTGACTTGGATGAGTCCATTGAGCTGTAGGGTAGGAGTTGCAGCTCCACCGAGATTCCACACACACCTGGCACATAGGTAGGCCAGAGCCTCTGGCCTACCTTCAGCTTTGACTTCATCCCTGAGCTCCAGACCCTGAAATCCAACTGCCTACTCGATATTTCAAGATGGATTTCTAACGATCATTGCAAACATAACGGCTAAAACAGAACTCTTAATTCCCATCCCATGGCATCCTTTAGACAGCCTTACCCAACTCAATAAATAGCACCACAAACACTCAGTGGAATCAGCCCCAATCCTGGGAATCACCTCCCACCCCCAACCCAAACCATTAATAAATCCTGTTACATCTATGCCAAAATGCATTCTGAATCCATCCACTTCTCTCTATCTCCACTGCCTCCATGCAAGTCCTGGAAGACTGGCCTCCCTGCTTCTACCCTGGCCTTCTACGATGCATTCTGCTTCTAGCACAGAGTCTGAGCTTTTGAATACCTGAATCACTTCCCATCATTTGCCTCCTTCACAAAACCCTCCAGTGGCTTCCTATCACACATAGGACGGTGCATATCTTTTGACTCAGAAATTTTGCATCCAAGACCATATCCTAAGGAAATAATCACTGTCAAAAGGACATATTTGCAGCAATACTATTTACAAAAGAGGAAAAATAGAAACAACTTAAACATTGGAAATAATTCTGGTGTATCTTAAAAAGGTTACTATGGGAGAGACTAATAAGAAAAAGGAATTTTCCTGATATATAAAGCAAAAAGAAAACAAAAAATCAAACGGGTTGCAAACATTATATACAGTATGACTTTATTGTGAAAAAATCGATAAGCGTAAGTCCGTGTGGACGATCCAGGGGCAGCCTTGACCAGTGGTAAAGCCAGCTGAGGGGAGACTCCCTGGGCTGTGTCTCTACACTGTGGGCTTTTTACTATACTACCTTTATGTTTCTTGGAGGCTCAGATTATTGTGAGCATGTGTCTCTGTGAGACCAGCTCCAAATGATTTTCTTAAGAGGAGTCTGCCCTACATAGGCATTCTTCCAAGTTCCCAGAGAGCACAGGGGGCACTTATTGAGGTGCATGTCTTCGGCCATTCACCCCAGGAGACAGATGCTATTCTGGAGAGAGTTGCATATTGCTTTGACTACAAGTTCAGCCTCTCCCACTTCCCCAAAGTGACCCCGGGACCACTGGTGCCTTTCTCTGGTAAGCCCCACCCCACGTCTTTTGACTTAGCCCGGAAATTCTGCAGACTACCTTGCTATCAGGAACTGGTTACATGCATTGGACAAATATTGCTAATTTTATTTGTCATAAAACTGAAAAGAAAAAAATGTTTGAACATAAACACTGTTAGTTTAAGTAAGTGAAAGGAAAATAGTCTATCAGCCTTGTGAATATGGAGACCATAAATCTACAGCTGCTTAGGTGCTCTTAGGAAAACCCCTAAATCTTCTGGACAAGATCCCTAGAGCGACATGATAGCAGCATGGTAAGAGTGGGTAATGGGACCTGACAGCTAGGCTTCAGTCCTGGCTCAGACACTCACTTAAGTGACTCTGGGTAATTTATTCACTGTCTTTGTGGCTTAGTTTCCTCAAATGTGAAAGAGATGATCTTGGCACAGATCTTGTTCAGTTGTTGGAAGAATTATTTTTTTTAAAGATTTATTTTTTTTACTTATTTCCCCTTCCTTGTTGTTTACACTCGCTGTCTGCTCTCTGTTCGTCTTCTTTTTTTTAGGAGGCACCGGAAACCAAACCCGGGACCTCCCATGTGTGTGTGGGGGAAGCACCCAGTCACTTGAGCCACCTCTGCTCCCTGCTTGTTGTGTCTCTCGCTGTGTCTCATCTCGCTGCGTCAGCTCGTTGCATCAGTTTGCTGCACCAGCCCATTGTGTCAGCTTACTGTCTTGCTTGTCTTCTTTAGGAGGCACTGGGAACTGAACCCAGGACTTCCCATGTGGTAGGCAGGTGCCCAACTGCTTGAGCCACATCCGCTTCCCTGGAAGAATTTTTAAAAGTTAATCCATGTTAAGTTCTCAGTACTTGGTACACAGAGCGTAATGATGGATTTGTGTATGTATATATAATATATATATATATATATATATGTCTCAAGTATTCTACATACATCCTTGAGGCCTGGGCCGCAAGAGCAGAAAGGAACGATTTCCCTCCCAGCAGAATGTTGGCCAATAGAGCATAGACTGAGTCTGGAAAACGATGGAAAGGGTTGCATTGTTGCCATGGCAAGTGGAAAGAATGAAAACAACAAAGCCTGGTGAAACGCAGCCTGCACTCAAGTGAAGAGACTCTGAGGACGGGCCACCTGTTAACCGTCCTTTTAGTCCTGTGCTACCAACGCTGTAGTGATTTCATCTCATCCCGAGAAACAGGAGAGCTTGAGCCCATCCTGGGCTGTGATCATTTGAGTTTGTTATTAGAAAAAGCTACACATGGCCCTAATTAAACATTTGGAAATCAGAAGAGCAGAAGGAAGGAGAGTCTCACCTACCTCCCGTCACCTGGACAGTCTCTCTTTTGTGTATTTCCTTCCAGCCATCATGGTTGTCGTTGTGGTCTTCTTCTCCCCCCTCTCCTTCTCCTGCCTCTTCCTTTTTCTTCTTCTTCATCTTCCTCTTCTTTTTTATTGAGATATAGTCAGCACCATAAAATTCACCCTCTTGAAGTGCATAACTCAGTGGTTTTTTTGTACATTCTCAATGTTGTATAACCATCACCACGATCTCATTTTAAGTCATTTTGTCACTCCCCAAAGCAACCCTTAAGCATTAGCAGACTCTCCCCATTCTCCATCCCCACAGCCACTGACAACCACTGCTCTACTTTCTGTCTGTATGGAATAAATGGAATCATAATACATGCCTATTGTGTCTGGATTCTTTCACTTAGCATAATGCTTCCAAGGTTCATCCATGTTCTAGCATGTATCAGTACTTCTTTCCTTCTTATGTCTGAATAATATTCCACTGCATGGATATACCACATTTTATTTATCCATTCATCAGCTGATGGACTTTTTGGCTGTTTTGAATAATGCTAACATGAATATTCACCCACAAGTTTCTGTGTGGACGTATGTTTTCAGTTCTCTTGATTATTTACCTAGGCATGGAATTGTTGAGTCATATGGTAACTCACGGTTCTAATTTTGAGGAAACACCAAACTGTTTTTCAAAACCCTGCACCATTTTACGTTCCCGTTAGCCATGCGTGAGGGTTTCAGTTTCTCCACATCCTCATCAGCACTTGTCATTGTCCATCTTTTTGATGATAGCCATCCTGGTTTGGAAGGCTAAGAAGTCCAAAGTCTAGATGTTGGCCAGATCATCCTTCCTTCTGGGGCTGGCCGTGCCCTGGAGATCTCCCCTTGTGTGGTCTTACTCTGTGCCTGCTCTTCTCAGTTCCTCTGCCTTCTAGATTCCTCTGGGGCTTTCTCTGACTGACTGTATTTGGTTTTCCTCCCTTGATAAGGCCTCTTAATGTGAATAAAGACCCATTATGATTTTGTTTGGCCACACCTTAATTAATAACTTCCCCCAAATGTTCTATTTACAGATAGGAACATAGATTCATATTTGAACATGTTTTTGTGGGGGACATGATTAATCCCCAACAATTTAGGCTTGGTTTGCTCTCTTAGTGTCTTAAGTTGGAAGGTTATGTTTTAGATTTGAGATCATTCTTCCCCTTTTTAATACAGGCATGTACAGGTATAAATTTCCCTCTAAGCAGTGCTTTAGCTATATTCCATGAGTATCAGTATGTTGTATTTTCATTTTAATTCATGTCAAGGTATTTTTAAAATTTCTCTTGTAATTTCTTCTTTTATCCCCTTCTTATTTAAAAGTGTGTTATTGGATTTCTACATATTTTTGAATTTCCCAAATTGCTTTCTCTTAACGATTTCTAATTTCTTTCTCTTACTGATTTCTATTTTCATTTCCCTGTGCCAGAGAACATACTTGGTATGATAGCAATCTTTTTTTTTTTTTTAAGATTTATTTATTTATTTCTCCCCCCGCCCCATTGTTTTTTGTGCTCGCTGTCTGCTCTCTGTGTTCTTCTGTGTCTGCTTGTCTTCTCTTTAGGCGGCACCAGGAACCGATCCTGGCACCTTCTGGAGTGGAGAGAGGCGCTCAATCTCTTGCACCACCTCAGTTCCCTGGTCTGCTGCGTCTCTTATTGTCTCTCCTCGTGTCTCTTTTTGTTGCGTCATCTTGCTGCGCCAGCTCTCTGTGTGGGCCAGCTCTCCTGTGCAGGTCAACTCTCCACTTGCCTTCGCCAGGAGACCCCGGGAATTGAACCCTGGAACCTCCTTTATGGTAGCCGGAAGCCCAATTGCTTGAGCCACATCTGCTTCCCTGATATCAATCTTTTAAATGTATTAACACTTGTTTTATGGCCTAACATATGGTTTCTGCAAGAGAATGTTCTCTGTGCACTAGAAAGCAATATATATTCTGCTGGGTTTGGGTGGAGTGGTCTGCAGAAGTCTGTTAAGTCCGGTTGGTTTATACTGCTATTCAAGTCTCTTATTTCCTTGTTGATCTTCTGCTTAGCTGTACTATTCTCCAATCTTCTTTCTAGGCATGCTTTTACAAATGGTTGTAATTACTCTAGGTAAATTATTTTTAACCTGTATTTTTATCTCATTAATATTTCAATAGCTATTATTCATATTTAATTGTAATATTTTGTATTTACATATATTTTAAGGTATTTTTATATTAAGTATTCACTTACACAATTCATTTAGCCAATTCCCTGTTGTTGGAATTTAGGATGTTCATAGTTTTATTTTTTTGCCATTAAATAAAACTGTGGTGTCTTCGTCCATAAAAGCTTCTCTGTATCTGGCGTTGTTTTGCGATAGTTGAATTGCTGGTAAAGGGTATGACTAATCAGAGAATTGCAAAATAAAGCAATGAAGCTTTACATCTTTTTGACTGAGAAGAAGTTAGAAACCAAGATGACAACAAATGTTGGCAAGGATGTAGGGATATAGAAATCATCATGCGTGTGGTGAGAATGTGGATGGTGGAGCTATTCTGGAGAGTAAACTGGCAGTGCTTAGTCAGATGGGCTTATGAGGATGCCGTGACCCCTAGCCCCACTCCTGTATCTCTCCTGAAGAAACTATGCAGAGTCAGAATCTGCGGGTCTGCCACGGGAGAGTGAAGAGGTAAAATGTGGTGGACACACACTGTGGAATACGCAATTGCAGTTAGAAGTAGACTAGGCGTACACATGGCAACATGGATGAGTTTTAAAGACAGAGTGTTGAGTAAAAAAAGAATAAGAAAGAGGCTGGAGACCTATAACTCAATACCCCAATGCACGCACAACGTAATACACATTTTGCATGAACATTCAAAAGGTTGCCTGTAGGGGAGATGAAGGAAATGAGAGCAGCAGATGGGGACAGAAGGGGGTAGATAAATAAAACAAAAAAGAGAGGCGCTATACAAAAACAAATATATAAAACAAAACTGAGCGGCTGTTATAATGTGTCAGGAATTGGGAAGTATGACTGACACTGTGCTCTCCCACTGAGGTCCTGAATGAATGAAAGAATGAATGACGCCATCATCCATTGTCTAACAGGCATTGCATTGCTATTCACTCTTTGGGATGCAACAATTTTTGCTCCCTCCAACGAGTATATGAGCCTGCCTTTTCTCCTCATCCCTCAGCAGCTCAGGACATTCTTAGTCTTTCAGACTTTTCTCATTTGAGGCAAAAATGGTATCTCAGTGTTTTAATTGGCATTTGTCTCTCAAATATGATGTTCTTTTCCCAGATGTATTTGCCAAATTATTTGGATGTTAGAAGTTTTCATTTTATGTATCTATCAATTCAAATTTTCCACTGGAACTTTTTCCACTGCTGTTAAACTTGGAAGTCCTACCTTATATTTGATAAATATTCTATTTTATCCTACTTTTTGAACGCCTTGGTTGCTTTTCTTTCTCTCTTCAATCAACTGAAATATTTATTTAACCGATTCTGACAGCACCATTTGTTATACAGCCTTCCTTTCCCACCAATTTGTGAAATCGCCTCTAGAACGTATTAAACAGTTATATAATTAGGATAATCTTCTCGGCTGTCCTTATGCCAAAACTCACTTGATTATTATAGTTTTCTAACATGTTTTAATTCTAAGCTTCCTCTTTATTCTCATAAGAAGATTTTAAGGAATGCCATTTGTTTGTTTTTTGGATAGATATTAGAATAAAAATCCAAAATGACCTAGATTTCATCAGCTTGTGGTAAGCTTGCAATCAGCTTATTATTTTATTAGAGAGGCGGGGAGTTTGCAGACGTTGCATGTTCTCCTTCAGTGCATCTGTATTAGTCAGCCAAAGGGGTGCTGATGAAAAAGACCAGAAATCGATTGGTTTTATACAGAGTATTTATTTGGGGTAGAAGCTTACAGTTACCAGGCCATAAAGCACAAGTTACCTCCCTCACCAAAGTTTATTGCCACATGTTGGCACAAGATGGCTGCCGATGTCTGTAAGGGTTCAGGCTTCCTGGGTTCCTCTCTTCCCAGGGCTTGCCTCTCTCTGGGCTCAGCTGCTCTGTTATCTCCACAAGGCCAGCTATAGACTATTAGGTGGACGGCTTGTTTCTTTTCTCAGGGCTTCTCTCTTTCCTCACGACCAAGCTCTACTGTGTGCTTACTTCCCGGGGCTCCAGCTCAAGGCTCCAACTCCCTTCTCTGTGGTGCAGTTTCTCTGTGGATCCCCACGCACCAAGGGGCAGGGATGCAACGTCCTACTGACATGGCCCAGTCAAAGCCTTAATCATTATTTAATCAAGTCAAGTAAAACCTCTGAATCCAATACACTCTAATATGCCCGGAGGAAAAGACCAGTTTACAGACATAATCTAATATTTCTTTTTGGAATTCATCAAGAATATCAAACTGCTACAACATCCTTGCAGTTTGCCTTTATGCAAGGGGCATAGGGAACCTTTCAGTATTTATTTCAGTACAATAGTTGAGAGTCACAGGTTCTTATTTTCCTGTTTCTCCTGAAAGAAAAAGGTTTTGAAGAATGAAAATCCTTAAGAGTGGGTATCAGTGTGAGAGTTTTCCAAGTTTCTCCCATAATAACATTGTACCTCTAGCAGCCAAGTTGTCCCTCTTTGCATCTAAAGGGATGAGGAGAGGGAGCAGGTTCCAGAAGCTGGGTGAAGAGCTTGTTGTATAGAATTGGGAGCAGTGACCCCTGGCAGTGCACAGAACACAGCGAGGTCAGAGTAAGCTCACAGGGAGAGAGCCAGCGAAACCAACAACCCACCCTCACTCAGTTCTCTCTCACCATCTCCGTTTAGGACTTCAATCCTCCATGGTCCTCCATGACCAAACCCACCTAGAAGGCAGAGGCTGCGGGAACCCTTTGGTGGTGCTCCATCTCCAACTCCTGCAGCAGACAGCAGGGTGGAAAGGGGTAGATGAGGGCAGAGGAGCACGGTCTGTAGGGACCAGTGGAAGATATTTGGCACAACCATGTTTCTAGTTTTTAAAATGAGAAAGAAGTAATATATTTTACTTTTAGCTTATGCAGAGATGAACTTATGAATAATTTTTACCACTAGTGGTGCCAAGGAGGGCAGGAGCAGGGTTTAGGGTGAGAGAGTGAGGGCCATGGAGCCCTGAGAAAGTCTTGGGAGATGTGACTTATGACCACCAATTAATCAATTACCTCAGTGACTGTTTTCTGAATGCATAGTGTGGGCCAGGCACAGTGTGTTTTCAGCACGTTATCAATACAGCAACTAACAAAACACAAGTTCTGCTCTCAGCTTCTCAGCTTACATTCTTGTAGGGGAGACCAACCACGAGCCAACCATATAAGACATGAAAAAGGCTAAGGAGAAAAGTTACAAGGGGCAGAGGGCTGGACACGGACAGGCAGGACTGTGAGCAGGGAAGGGCTATGTGAGATTGACGTCTGAAAGTCCTCTCCGGTAATGACATCTGAGAACAAAATGAAGCCAGGGACAGATCAGGGAGTGAGAGCCTTCCCGGCAGACCAGCTAATTGAGTCACCAATTTGTCAAGGGCAGAGATGGAAAATATAAGTGCAAAGCTTGGGGGTGAAGCTTGAGAGGGAGAAGAGAAAAAAGACTTTGGGGGGTGGTTAATCTTTAAACTTGCAATGTTTTCCTGGTTATAGTTTAGTCTGGAATTTTCTTTCTTTCAATCAGTACTTTTTCTTGAGTCAATTCGGGTAACTTGTTTTTAGGAAAAAGAAAAAAACAACAGTCATTGTTTTTGAGATTTTCAAACTTAATAGAATTTGCGTGCCATTACATTCATAATTTTAATTTCAACCCATGAAATGAAGCTACTTATCTGCCTATATGCAATCTTTTTTTTTTTTTTTTTTAAGATTTTATTTATTTATTCATTTATCCCCCCCTTGCTGCTTGTGCTCGCTGGGTCAGCTAACCACGCCATGCGGGCGGGCTTGCCTTCACCAGGAGGCCCCAGGAACTGATCCCGGGGCCTCCCATATGGTAAACGGGAGCCCTACTGATTGAGCCACAGCCACTTCCCCCTATATGCAATCTTGGTCAAGAATCTGTCTCTCTCCCCAACTGTCACACCTTTTAAGATCTTGCAAGAGGATCTAGAAAATTGAAATTTAGCAACATATAAAAGTCTTTGTTCATAGCTTCTGGGAAAAACCCTAAAATCCACAACTTTTCGTTTTATAGGTGGTTTATACCTCAGGGTCGCCCATAAGCTGTTGTCTCGTAATTAGTCTTCATTGAAGCGTCTAGGTAGAGCCTTCTTGGTATACTTTGAAACCAAGACAGTGAATGGCTTTGAGGGCAACGACATCATTTGCACAGGGACCACCTTGGTCCAAGGCCTCGTTTAGCAATTAAAAATAATGTCTGGCGTTTATTAGGATTTTCTCTCCTTGCAGGTACCTATCTTTTTAAAGATACAAGCACTAGAAACAGAGAATTAAGTAACTTGTCTGGGCAGGGAGTGAGGCCCCCAGCCCACCACCCCTGCTGGCTGATGGCCTGTAAGGAGTGAGGCCCCCAGCCCACCCACCCCTGGCTGATGGCCTGTAGGG
>JAKSZT010054400.1:2543750-2586290 GCA_026826555.1 Tolypeutes matacus
GGGAGTGAGGCCCCCAGCCCACCCACCCCTGGCTGATGGCCTGTAGGCAGTGGGGCCCCCAGCCCACCACTGCCCCTGGCTGATATCCTGTAGGGAGTGAGGCCCCCAGCCCACCCCCCACCCCCCCGGCTGATGGCCTGCAGGCATGTGGCCTTGCCTCTACCAGCTGGCCTTCCCCTTGGCTCACCAATGATCTTTCTAAATTTAAACTCTGGTCTTATTGCTTCCTTGCTATAGCAGTGAGGGATTAGAAAACCCAAACAACAGTGACCTGAAGACATAGGCAGTTATTTTTCTTACCTAGTAAGAAGTAGGGAAGAGGCAGCATGGGAAGCACGGCTGTTCTGCTCTGTCATGCTTAGTGTGTGGCTCTTTTCTTCAAGGTCTCAGGTGGCTCTTTGGAACACTTTCAAGTCCCAAACAGGAAAAAAGGGTGTAAAACTCACCTTATTTGCGGAAGACATGATTCTATAGGTAAAGAATTTTGAAAAAAATCCATAACAAAACTACTAGAGATAACAAACAAATTCAGCAAAGTGGTGGGTAAAAGATCAACAGGCAAAAATCACTGGTGTTTCTATATACTAGCAATAAACAGTATGAAGAGTAAATCAAGAAAGCAATTCCACTTATGATAGTAACTAAAAGAATCAAATATTTAGGAATAATTTAACCAAGGATGTAAAGGACTTGTACATGGAAAACTAAAAAAACATTACTAAAGAAATTAAAGAAGACCTAAATAGATGCAAGGGTATTCCATGTTCATGGACTAGAAGATTTAATATTGTTAAGATGTCAGTTCTACCCAACATAGTGGCATTACTCACAATTGCCAAAAGATGGAAGTGACCCGAGTGTCCATCAACTGATGAATGGACTAACAAAATGTCGTCTATACGTACAATGGAATATTATACTGCTATGAAAAGGAACAGAGTTCTGATGCATGCAACAGCATGGATGAACTTTGAAGACATCACGTTGAGTGAAACAAGCCAGGCACAAAAGGATAAATACTGTTTTTTCTCACTGATATGAAATAAGCATAAAGTCAGAAAGTAGAATACAGGTTGCCAGGGGCCAGGTCGGGGAGAGGAACGGAGAGTTAATGTTTAATTGGTACAGAGTTTCTGTTTGGGGTGATGGAAAATTTTGGTAATGGATTTATGCCTCCTTTGGTAATGGAGGCACAAATTTGTGCATGTAATTAGCACCATGAAATTGTGTATTTGAAAAGCGATAAAAAGAAATTTTAGGTTGTATATAAGTTACCACAAAAAAACTCCATAGAACTGTGTAACACTAAAAGTGAACCCTAATTTAAACAGTGTGCTAACGTTAATAGCATAATTATAATAATATTGATTCATCAATTATAAGTACCACACTAAGGCAAAATGTTAATGTCAAGAGGGAAAACTGTGTGTGGGGAGGCATCTCTGGGAATGCTATACACTGCATGATTTTTTGTAAACCTACAATGGCTTTAATAATAATAAAAAAAAAAAAAAACAAAAAAAAAAAAAAAAAAGGTGGGGGTGGGGGGTGTGGAGACAAAGGGCAGGTCCTCTCTCTGTCCCTCTTTGTCATGAAAATAAGTTTTCCTAGAAGTCCCACCAATAAACTTCTGTTCACATCTCACTGGAGAGAACTATACCTTCTGCGTAGAAGAGCTATATTTTATGGTCATGCATAACTGCAGGGGAGCCATCAGAAATCCTGATCTTTCAAGCACCCTGAATAAAAATAGGATGCCAACAGTAGAGAAAGAAGAGAGAGTGGATTTTGAGTAGGCAGCGCCTGCCACTCTTGCTTAAAATTCTTCAGTGGCCCCTCCTTGCCACAAGATAAAACCCGAACTCCTCAGCACGGTACCTAGGATCCTCCGTGACCTACGCTTGGCCACTTCTCCACCCTGCCCGACTCAAACACCATTTCCTGTCACAAATTACCAGCCACTTTGGGATTCCCAAGCTCTTTCGTGCATCCACGGCTTTGCACAGGCCGTTTCCTCGTTCCCTCTACCTTACACAATCATATGTCTTTTGTCTTCCCCCAAATACCTCATCCTTCCAGTCTAGCTCCAGAATCGCCACCTCTTTGAAATCTTCTTTGACCCTTGGAAGCAGACCGGGTGCTCCTCCCTCCACATGCCCATTGCCACCGTGACCTCATCTCTAACCAACTTTCATTTAATTGTAGTAATGTTTGTGTGTCTCTGATGCGACTGTGACTTCATGAGTTCCCTAAGAAAATGAACGGGTTTTGGTGTTAAGCCCTCACCTCATTGCTTGGCCCTTTGCTTTGATTTTCCTTTGGTTTTGGCACTGTTGGGTGCCTGGACCATGCATTTCTCTTTCGGTGATGCTTGCTAAACCCGCTTTTGTTGTTAATCCAGATTTGTTCCCCATTGTTCTAGTTGTTGAAATGGATGAAGACAGTGGACTTTCACTACTAGAGTTGAATCCTCCTAACCCCTGGGATTCAGAGCCCAGACTCCCTGAAGATTTGGCCTTTGGAGAAGTGCAGGTGAGAAAACATTAAAGTTATGGTATTCTTCAAAATAAAAATAAAGCTAAGATATCCGTTTGTTGTATATATAGATAAAAATATATTTGAATCCTACCTTACCTTGAATACTCTTTGAGATGGCTGATTAAGACATATAATAAAATCATCCTGAACTCTTAAGCAAATTTCCTGTAGGACCATCAACACTTGCTAAGGATTACAAGGAAATATATCCAGAAAGAAGCATAAGAGGAAGCTCCCAAGGGCAAGCTCTGCAAAACTGGTAAAAGAAGTTCAGAAATTACTCTTGAGACTAGATTGCTAACTGATAGAAAGGCCAGTTATGTATTTCTGCACATTACCCCCTAGATCTTTTATCCTGTGAGTTCTTAAGGTTTTTGCAGAGATTTGCCTTCAGAGGAAACCCTTTGGTAGTTGGGAGAGGTAAACAATCAAGAACTCATTTTTTCCCCTGGATATTTGGGAAGCTTGTGAAAATGGGCAATTATTTTTTAGTGGAAACAAAAGAGAACATACTCATAATAGGCATAACGAAAAACGAACTTGATTCCTTGACCTCTCCTCACCCAGTCTGCTGACTGCCCACCCGGGGGTCTCTGGTGCTTATCTCTGCTTCCTGACCGCATCCACATCCAAACTGGGAGAGGGAGCAGGCAATCGAGTTGGAATTCCCGGGGGGGTTGTAGAATTGTCTGGAGGACCCTGGCATCCTAAAGGGGTGACTTAGCAGGTGATCTGGAAGACAAAGACTTCCAAGTCTAGCCACGTGTCCCTTGTGAGCCGTTACTTGAAGGGACTGGTGACAAAAGGTATTCTGCAGTGCAGACTGCAGATCAAGTGCTCCGGAGCTAGTTTACGCAGAGTAGGGAAGTCGATTGTTCTGGCACCTCACACCAGCCATGAGAATTATCTGCTCTAAAAACCCAGTGACCTGCCTCGGCAGTGATGCTCTGTGTAAAGGCTTCTGCTGGGTTTTGCTCGAGTCTTATGCTTTTGCCTGACCATGCTTAGAGCAAGTTCTCCAATGTCCCCTGTCAGCTATCGAGCCCAAGCCTTCTGCTTCATTGTTCTGGCCAGTAATGATGTAATACTGTGAACTGCTGATGTGAATATCACCTCTTTCAACAGGTAACATACCTCACTCACGCCTGCATGGACCTCAAATTGGGAGACAAGAGGATAGTGTTTGACCCTTGGTTACTCGGTCCTGCTTTTGCCCGAGGATGGTGGTTGCTCCACGAGCCTCCATCTGATTGGCTGGAGAGACTGTGCCGAGCAGACCTAATTTACATCAGCCACATGCACTCAGACCACCTGAGGTAAGGAAGTCCCAAGGACTCGACTCCTAAGATAAGACAAGAGGCGTCTGCAGGTTCTTTTGCCATCACTGCTCACTTCGACGTGGGTTGCGCTGGGTTGATGGAAGGAGGGCTAATGAAGAGAAATCCTTGCGATTGCATAGCAACTTCCAACTTTTAAATGTACTTCCTTGCTATCTTGGGGAGCGAGGAAGGAGCTATTGCAGGGAGCAGGTCAGAGTTTGATGAACTTTTCCATCCTCTCACTTCCCACTTTCAGGCCACTTGGTAGAAGTTAAGGTTTAAGGCTCAGCAGAGTTAACTTCCTTTTTCAGTTCAACATTTATGGCAGGGATCAGCAAAGATTAGAAAAGGGCCAGAGTGTAGATATTTTAAGTTTTGCAAGCCATATGGTCATATCACAGCTACTCAACCTTGCTCTTTAGCTCCGAAGCAGCCATAGCCAGTGCTGAAATGAGTGACATGACTGTGTTCCAATAAAACTTTAGTTTTGCGTAATGAAATTTGATTGCCATGTGATTTTTCATGTGTCACAAAGTACTGTCCTTCTTTCTTCCAACCACTTAAAAAGGTGAAAGCAAGTCTTAGCTTGCAGATCGGACGTAAACAAGCGGCAGGTGGCTTTGGCCCCTGAGCTGTGCTTTGCCAGCTCGATTTACAACACGGAGCTCCTAACTTTTTAACCCTGGGTTAACCTCATTCAACAATTGATTGAAGCCACAGAAATATGACACTGAGGATAAGAACTGACACTTCCTTAACTTGGGCAATCAAAAAGCAAGAAGAAAGAAGAAGAGGAGAAACCACACATCTGTGAGAACGAACCGAGTTATCAGGAGAAGGCAGCTCACGAGGGCAATACCTGGGCTCGATACAGCGTCATGTGCGATCGATCGTCCCAGCTTCAGAAGCCTGTCATTTCTGCTGGGTTGCCAGTCTAAACACACAGCAGTGCCCACAGTGCTCTGATGAAACCATTTCAACTTGTTTGTTTGTTGCTACTGGAAACCTACGTGACAGGCAAAGTTCACATGTAGTACATACTTGGGCTAGAAATGCCCAATAATACACTGTTTATTGGTTGAATTGCCCCTTCATTTTTCTAATCTAAGGCATTTGGAGTTTCTAAGGCATAGACATGCTATAATTTCTATTTTTTAAAGAGAAATAACTTCAAACTTAAGTAGCTAATCTTCTTTAATAGCAAGTTGCCTGCAATAGTTTTTTAAATTAATCACAGCTCACTAGGGTATTGTAGTGCTATGGTTTTAAAAATTGCTTATCTACTACTTGAAACTTTTGTCCCACAGAAGCATCTAGAATGAATTTCAGGAATCTGAAAGCCTTGGCTTCATGCAAGGTATAATAACAGAAATGTGTGGTAAAAATTTTTATAGCTTGTATAGGCATAAAAATATCATATAGACTATAGTTAACAGTATAATTATAAAACATTGTTTCATCATTTGTAACATATATATCACACTACTGCAAAATGTTAATAATAGGGCAAACTGCGTGTGAAGGGGGGCGGTATATGAAAACTATACTTTCTTCATGATTTTTCTATAAACCTACAACTGGTCTAATAAAAAAATGAAACACTTGAGCCTTAAAAAACCCACATAAACACAGTCATTGCTTTATAGTGTCTGTTACAAGCTATAATTGCCAGAAGTCCTAATGGGACACATTCTATGGGAATATAGTGATAAGCTGAATTTTAGGTAGGAGCAAGGACTTCCAATGGCATTTAGCCCAGCATTTCCCAACCACTGGCCTGAAATCCCATATACTTTTACTTCCAGAGGCTTCTGTGGGCAAATGTGCTCTGAAGTAGAACATACATTGGTTGTGCCATGTTGCAAATAATTTATTTCTGAAAAGTTACCTGCCAATGTTTGTAGTTTTCACTCCTTTGAGCCTATCTCTTTGATGGAACCTTACTCTCTGATTCTCATCTAGGCTACCAATAAACGTGGGGGACATTTGCCAGGGAGATGATATCTCCCCCTTTGACCTTTATTTACAGAATAAAAGCTCCCTGATTCTGAAAAACAAGAGAAAAGGCCAATATACTTTAGTGAACAGACTTTACTCAAAGAAATGTGATTTTTATTATGCAAAATAGTATAATAATAATAATAACTATTACGACTAATAGATGCCAGTAAGAATTGTCAGCAGTTAAAAAATAGCAAATAATTAACATCCATTTCAGAGTAATTTATCGTAACTCCCAGAGTCCTTCAAAGCACAGGACATAGTGGCTGAACCCAGAGATTGATGGCGTTATGAAAGAACTCTTGGTTTTTTTAATCCTTTGTTTGGGGGGAGAAACATCCCCTTGGATGCTAATTATTTGAACAGTTTTTAACATAGTGGAGGAACTTAAATATTATTACAGTTGATAAGTGCTGATGTGCAAACTTTGTTTAAACTTTTCTTATGACACATATCCTATTATTCCTTACATTATAATCTGCCTACAAGTCTGACTCTTCCACCACAGAGTACATTCATTGAAGTTAGGAACTGTCTTCTCATTGAAGAAGCACTAAGTTTAGAATCAGATTCCCTGAATTTGAATATGAATTTGCTATTTGTTAGTTGCATGTTTCTGAAGAGGTTTCCACGTCGTTAGCGTGACTTTTTCTGCTCTGTACCTCCTGTTAGAAATATCCTTACTCAAAGCAACCGCAGCGTGGAAGGTGGGAGAAGGTTAGCACACCTGGTTGACATGTACATTATGGTTATGTTTTAACCATAAAGAGGCGTCTTCCAGAAGACTGCCCTCACCATCACAGTCAACCTTGAGCAGAAAGTCTTCTCTAGACTCTGCTGATAGCCTGGATTTTTTCAATTTTTGCTTCTCAGTTAGCCTGAGAGAAAGGAGCAAACAGGCTGTTATGCTCAATGGTTCTATTTTTCACCTTTCTATCCTTTTGATCCTAGTTATCCTACTCTGAAGAAGCTTGCTGAGAGAAGACCAGATATTCCCATTTATGTGGGAAACACGGAAAGACCTGTATTTTGGAATCTGAGTCACAGTGGTGTCCAGTTGACTAATATCAATGTAATGCCCTTTGGAATATGGCAGCAGGTCAGATATCTGCGATCTTTTCACATCTTCTAGTTATACTTTCTGGGGTGAATGTTGGGTTTGGTCGTCACGTCAAGATGAAGAAAACGTGGCTTATTTTGTCTTTACTTGGTTCTGTGTAAACACAACCTTTACTTGAGCTCCAAATGTTGGAGGGCCTTTGCCAGGGACAGAAAAGGATTGGTTTTTTTTTTCCATTTAACCGTAATATAACTCTATTGGCACAGGCTAATAAATCCAGTTCTGCACGAGGGGGATTTCCTCCAATTTAAGGAATGAATTAACCAATTTTTCCAGAAGAGGTGACATCCTTCTCAAATCTTGATTTAAAATCCAAACTGACATACTCAGATGTTCATTTTATTGTTAAATCCCAGGTGGACAAGCATCTCCGATTCATGATCTTAATGGACGGTGTTCATCCTGAAATGGACACCTGCATTATTGTGGAGTACAAAGGTACTTCCTTACCTTCATCAAAAATGAAAAAACACTGTTTATAAAAAGGATAATAATAGCTACCTGAAATTTCATCCTATCTTTCTATTCACTTTAATAGAATATAGTATATTATGTCCTTGTGCTAGAAAAATTCAGATAATCTTTCCAGAGAACAAATGACCAGTAATGTAGTCTATATAGTGATGGGTGCAAAACTCTTCTCAAAAGGCAACAGATATTTCAGATTGCACCGATAGTAATTTCTTCAAAATTGCATTTGTTGATTAAATGTCTTTTTTTCCTTTCTTCTTGATATATCATCATATGCTATAATCATACACTTCCACCATTTTCTGTGAGCCTTGAATGGAATTTGCGAAAGGTTGAGGGATTTGTGCTGATCTAGTTACTCTCTCCCCTGGATCCTTTGAGCTCAACATCTGGAGACAGTTGGTTAAGGTTAGGAAAGCAGCCTGTCTACCATCCTGGAGTGGAGCCAGGCTAACTGTCCCCGTGAGATACTCACGACATGCTGAAGCAAACAGGATGAATTTATTCATTTGAAAATTCAGAAGATGCTGTTTAAGACTTTAGGCTTAGACTCTTTGTTTTTCCTTGGACATAAGCACTTCTACAATCAAATAAGCCACCTCATACAAGCTATACATGGAAGACTTTGTGGACTCAGGGAATTCAAATATGACATTAAAGATTTCATCTTGCATACCCATGCCCCCTTTTTTTTCCTCCACAGGCCATAAAATACTCAATACCGTGGACTGCACCAGACCCAATGGGGGAAGGCTGCCTGGGAAGGTGGCTCTGATGATGAGTGATTTTGCTGGAGGAGCATCAGGTTTTCCAATGACTTTCAGTGGTGGAAAGTATACTGGTAATGTTTTCTACTCAAGTAATATAAAGCAGCAGGTCTGCACTTTGCTAAATGCTATGAGAATTAACACAAAGATAATTAAGACTTAGCACATCGTTCTATGAAATGACCTTATTTATTTACTGCTTAATTATTGGCTTCTCTCACTAGAATAAACCCTCCGTGAGATCAGGGACCTGCTTTGTCTTGTTCTTCACTTGTATCCTCAGTACCTAGAACCACATCTGGCACCTAGTAGGTGCTCAATAAATATTGGTTGAATGAGTGAGCGAGAAAATCACAAAAGAACAGCCCTGTGTAGTAGGCATCACTATTCCACTTTACAGAGAAGAAACAGACTTAAAGAGGTTAGGTAATTTGCCCAAGGCCGCACAACCAATAAGTGGGGTGGAGTCAGATTTTGATCAGTATTCTGACTCCAACATCCATGCTCTCAAGCACTGGGCATTGCCAGGTTATGATGAAAATGCTTTACTGTTATAAACTACTAAAATAATAAAGCCATTTCCATGTTAGCAAAATGGTAATAATTAAAAGAATTGTAGCACGTTTAAAATGTGCATGCACGCAAGATATGACCATGCATACCGCCCTGTTTTTTTTCAGCTAGAGTCCTGATGAATTCACATAAATAAGAAGAGGGCTCAGTGCATTTGGTCGATCTGATAACATTCTCCTTAGTAACCTACTGATATTTGTAAAAACAAAAAACAAAAAACGAACAAAAAAAACCAAACAGGTGGAGTGGGGACTGTCCATTAATGACATAGAGTTTTGCTCTATTTCTACCTTAGTTGTGCATCAACTTTATCTTCTGAAAAAGCTCCACCCTATGGGAACTTCTGTTTTTCTGTTATTTCTGAACAGAGAAGAATCTCACCCAAACTCTCTCATTTCAGAGGAATGGAAAGCTCAGTTCATTAAAACAGAAAGGAAGAAGCTCTTGAACTACAAGGCTCGGCTGGTGAAGGACCTTCAACCCCGAATTTTTTGTCCCTTTGCTGGATATTTTGTGGAATCCCACCCATCAGACAAGTACGGTTGAATATATGTTACACATAAGTTGATGCATGCCAGCACGAGTTATTTAGCTGTGAATGCAACATGAAATGAGAAAGAGGGTGCTTAAGTAGGAATCTGGAACTTAACAAGCTGCCTGAGAACAGAGAGCATGAATAAAAGAATGAAAACCAAGCTTGGCAGACAGGGTTCATTCACATAGATTTTTTTTTCTGAAAGGATCCCTGGGAAAAAGGAAGGCAACTGATAAATATTAAATATGTGATAGGAACTGAAGTAGGAGCTTTAAACTAAGTCATCTAAATTAATCTTTGCAATACACTGTGAGGTAGGTATTATTATGCCTTTTTTGCATTAAAACTCAGAGAGGCTAAAGGATTAGACCAAAGTCACCCTGCCAGAAACACTGGAGTTGAGAACTGAACTCTGGTAAAGGAGCTACAAAGTTCTTTTCTCTATACCACATTGTATCCCAGAATAGAAGAGTGTCATTATCAAATTTGAAGTTATCTTCTCATATTTTGAATATCTGAAGTGATTTGTCTTTTGCACCAGGACGTCTAGGTCTTGTTTTTCTAGTGCATTCTTGGAAGTCCATGACTTTTCCTTGAGGATATTTAAGTGTTGGGTTTGCATTTTAATGGTGAAATACATGACAATCTTAATACTGGCTCTTGCCACAAGATTTCATAGGTAAGAGTATCCACATTTATGATTCTTTTCATGGTCACTTTGATACCAAGTAATCACTCAAAGAGTTAACACTTAGCTTTTAATAATGTGTTTCTCAAAAAGGAACTGTTTGAGGAGAACCTTAAATTTGAAAAACATTATTTTGGTCAATCTTAACAACTGTCTGTAGATTCCGATTGTCCTTCTTTCTTCTCCAGGACTTTGCTGCTTCCAGGTGTCTGAGCAGGCAAAGTATTTTCTTTTTTAACTCAAAACTTGAATCCTGTGATGAAAAGGAAAACATGGAAAACTTCCCCTACATTACTAAATCTGAATTAAATATTTGCAAGATTATTAGTTTCCTTTGAAATTTTGGTTAGCCCTGCTAAAGCTGACTTGTCCAGTATGGTAACCACTGGCCACATGTGGCTAATGAGCACTTGAAATGCAGCTGGTATGACTAAATTTTTAATTCTAAGTAATATAAGTTTAAATTTTAAAACTGGGGGGATAGATGTGGCTCAAATGGTTGGGCGTCCGTCTCCCATATGGAGGGACCTGGGTTCGATCCCTAGGACCTCCCAGTAAAAAACAAAAAACAAAAAACTGAAACAGTATGAAATATTTTGTTAAATGCAGCTAGATTGTTTTGGTAGGACTACATTTCGTTTTAAACATTGCATTGTGTAAGATAAAATTGTTGTATTGTATCGTGCATGTAGCATATGTGCATTGTTTTATTTCTAGCATTATATTTAAACATAACATTGATTCCATTCGTGCCCATGGATTGATTCAAATTATTTTTTCTATGCACTGATGTAATGTTGTCATTACATGTCATGTGTTTAACTGAATATTTTATGTAGTCAGCTCACGTTACAGTGATACCTATATTAATTGTAATTGGTAACAAAACTGAAATACTTATTAGGTTATAACATAAACAATTTTTATAGTTTAGAAAAATATGGACAAGTTTTTACATTTAAAATGAAGGTATTTATTTACTCAGAACTGAGTGCAGATGCAAAAACTTGTAGTACTACAATTGGAACAGTAAAGAGAAGAGAAAAAGAGACTAGAATAGAAGGTTCGTTGTAAATTTCATGATGCATGGCAGTTGCAATTTGCTTCAACAGAGTAGAAAAACTACTGGGTAAAAAATTGTTTCAAAATAATAAAGTGGGCAATATTAAGACATGTTTTCAGCAAGCACATAGGGAATATGGTAAGAAGCTTCCCCTTAACAGTCAACAAATAATTGATTAGATTAGTCACTTGGAATCAAAGTTAAATGCCCCAAACTATTTTAAATGATTGTAACTTTAGCCAATTATGAAATGGCTTGAACACTTGCATAAAAATCAAGCCATGATTATATTGAGAGATGGTAAAAGAGATTATTTCAGTTATGGATATTTTGTTAGAAAATTTTGTTATAAGGAAAAAAAACTGAAAAGATATTTTACAAAAAGTGAATGATCTTCCATTAATCCCCTAAATAATCACCTGTAGAATACATAATGTTTCTAATGTTATCAGAGATCAATAGGTTCAAAATGTGGAAAACTGCAAGTATTTTTCTTTAGCCTTAGAGCAGTAGTTTTCAATCGGGAGTGATTTTGCCCCCCAGAGGACACTGGACAATGTCCAGAACATTCTGGGGTGTCACGACTGTGGACTAGTACTGGTATCTAGTGGGGTAGAGCCAGGGCTGCTGCGAACATCCTATGATTCAAGGGACGGCCTCCCCCAAGACAAGGAATTATCCAGCCCAAATGTCAATTGTGCCACTGTTGAGAAACTCTGCTTTAAATGAATTGTGATATAAGGAAAAAAGAGAAATATTCTAAATTATTTTATGAAATGACTAGAACATTGGCACTAAAATCTGGCAAAAATGGAACTGAAAACCTTACAGACCAACCTCTTTAAGAATATCTTGGGAAGTGGATGTGGCTCAAGTGATTAAATTCCCGCCTACCACATGGGAAGTCTGGGTTCGGTTCCAGGTGCCTCCTAAAGAAGATGAGTAAGACAGCGAGCTGACGCGATGGACTGGCACAGCGAGCTGATGCAACAAAATAACACAAAAAGAGATACATGGAGGAAAACATAATGAGAGACACAACAAAGCAGGGAGCAGAGATGGCTCAAGCCATTAGGCACCTCCCTCCCACATAGCAGATCCCAGGTTTGGTTCCCAGTGCCTGCTAAAAAAAAAGACCAGCACACAACAAACAGACACAGCAAATGCAAACAACCAGGGGGTGGGGAGAAATAAATAAATAAATAATATAAATCTTTAAAAAAAGAATATCTTAATAAAATACTATCAAACTATATTCAGCAATACATTAAATTAATAATCAAAAACAAGTGGAGGTTCTCCCCTTGCCTAAAGCCACCAGGTTAGAAGATGAAGGTGATCTAGATGTAACAGAGCTCACTCACGAAGATCTTCTGGATCAACTTGCGACATATGGAGTGAGTCCTGGTCATATTGCAGGAACAACCAGGAAGCTATAGGAGTAAAAGCTACTGAAACTGAGGGAACAAGGAACAGAATCAAGAGGGAACAAGGAAAAAAATCAAGAGCATCTATACTTCTGCCAGCAGTTTCTTCTTCAGCAGCAAATTCAAGGCAGAATGGGAGTAATGACTGACAGATGTGGTGATAACGGAGCAAACCATCAAGTAGAGCTCCAGCTTGAGAAGACAGAACCACAGAAGACACTCCAGTAATACGCAACGAAGATCTGAACCCAATCAGAGCTATTCCCAAGTGGAATAACTGAGACTGAAGGGACAAGTGGATCTTCAAAAGGCGGACCTCTGCAGGCATTAACCAGGGAGTCTACCAGAAGGTTGAGAGGAATTCGAAGGCAAAGGGTGGAAACTTCAGGACATTTTGGTATAGGTGGTGCAGTAATTTCAGAGAATACTCCCAATGGCTGAAATTACCATGGCTTCAAGCAGCGAAATCTTAGCTGTCCATAGGGTGACTGGAAATCCCAAACATGTAGCTCCTATTCTGCCAGCCACTGAATTCTCAGACATATCCAGAAGAACAGCAAAGAAACCATTGATAAGGGCTGAAGTGGGAGAAGAAACAGGGGAAAGAAGAGTAGAAAGGGATTTTCTTAAAGAAGTGTTTCCCTTTGAAGCATCTCCACCAAGAGGAAGGCATGCTGGTTGTCGTTGGCCGATCAAAGCAGCTCTGGGCTAGCCGGTACAACTCAGGGGTTTCAGCCTGGAGGACTCTTTTTCATCTAAATATGTTCCCTTGGCAGCCATCAAGTGTCAGAGAAGACAAACCAGGGACGTTCCATTCCTGTGTGGATAAAAATTTTGCTGTTTTTTGTTGTGACAGGGTTCTGTTTGTCTGTTTGTTCTTGGTCTATCAAGCTGTGGAAACCAACCAAGGAAATCCCTTCTCTAGTTTTCTTCCAGATCACTCTGCAAAATCCAACTGAATGCTGCCTCCTTGGCACACGCAACTTGGCCTATTTTTAATAAATGTGTAGAAAAAGAGTTGTGTACACTTGACTCAAGAACTAAACATAATGTGATTTCACCTCGATAAATGTAATATTCCATTGAAAAGAAAACAAAACATGCAAATGGATTTCATGTAAATGTTTTGAACTTTGAACTAGTAGGAGATCACTTTGGGCTGTATGAATAACCTTATTTAGCTCTGGAACTTTTTGTAGGCTTTATTTTTTTTTTTTAATGTGGACATCTTATTTCACTTTTGAGAAAAATGTATATTGTTTTTGTGTATTTGGAAAACAAGAAGGCAAACCATGGTAGTCTAAAGTGAAGCTACACATTTAAATACTTTGAATTCTTACAGAACAGATTTTTAAGATTCTTCCTCTGCTGAATTAAAAACTGTAGAGATACGTGAAACAATGAAATTCAGTAAGAGGAAAAGTAATTTGAGGTTGCACAATTTCAACAAAGTGTGATAGTGTTTATGGGGAAAAGTACAGCAATAATCTCTTCTGTAATTTTTGTTAGTAGTAATGTTATTGTTTTAGCACCCTTGTATTCACTTTTTAAACGATTTCTAATATCACCCAAGTCCTACTTCAATAAGACCCGTTTAAATACAGTTGATTTTTAGCAGGGAGCTTTTAGTGCAAACATATCTATGTTTTAGAAAACTTTTCATTGACTATACATGTTTTTAAAAGCTGTTAGCTCTCTATCAGGCCTTAATTGAAATTTGTCCTCTTTATTTACAGCAAAATAGTTATTCTGTACAATTTTCTACCAAAATACTTTTTTAGATAGATAAGTGTATGTGTTTGTTCAGAAGTTAGAAACTTTAAACACTGGTCTTAGGTTCCATTTGGATTCATTATTGCATTTTCTCCTTTTTTGCCAAGATTTTTGTCCTATATTTCCCAACATAATTTGATTTAAAAGTGCAAGAAGGGGGATGGATGTGGCTCAAACGGTTGGGCATCCATTTCCCATATGGAGGGACCTGGGTTTGATTCCCACGATCTCCCGGTAAAAAAAAAAAAAAAAAAAAAAAAAAAGTGCAAGAAGTATTTGCTTTTAAATTACATAGTAAAATTTTCTTGGATATACAATAGTTAACTCATAAAATTGTAAACTCAGAATATAAGAAGGGCGTTATGATTTTGTATACTCTTGGAATGGTTAACTTGATCTTTGTGGTGGATTTATTTTTTTTAGCTGAAACTTACCTCATTTATTCTTGGTTAGAAGGTAATTTAAATTTCAATAGACTCAAGTGAAACAAAGTTTTTAAGCTTATTCATTTGAGTTTCAAACTTACAACTATTTACATAAAGCACACTAAAAATGTAAGTTATTTTTAAATATCATCTGCAATAAAAATTATACTTTTAAAAAGAAAAAATATATTAAAAAATAAAAATAAATAAAAAAGGAAAAAGCTGAAGATGTATATTTAGACAGGCACAGGAATTTGATTTTTAATTAGCCCTGTTCTGATTTTTAGTTTGTAGGTGTTTTGTAGACATTTTCACTTACTTCCCATTGAGACTGGAAACACTTGAGCTGGTCTGGCAGGAGGAAGTGGGAAACTTACTCCTAGATCAGAAATGCTCGCCTCTGAGTAAAAGTGTTTCTTTGAGATGAGCCACAGAGGGGCCATGTTTCACTCACCCTTTCTGCTATAGGGTAACAGCAGGTCTTACTTTGTTTTTAAACTTTCTCATATTATTTTCAATCTTTGGCTTATAACTTAGAAATTGTGAGAAGCTGCATTTAATGTTTTAAAATGTGGAAAGATAAATCAGATTTAACATGTACATAAGGTCAGATCTCTAAGAGGAAAAGTGTGGTCCAAATTAGCAAAAGTAAGACCAGGTAAAATATGTAGTCTTTATTTTTAAAAAGATGTACTTGGTCTTTTGTCTGTGTCTGTTTTATGCCACTATAGAGTGAATGTGACTTCGACGTAAATGCAAAGCATTTCTTCTTGGTTAAATTGTAGACATAGTAATGAAGACTTTACAATATAATTCAGTAATAAAAAAGTAATTAACCTCTTAAAAAAAAGAACAAGTGGGTTCATTACATCATTACATGAATCCAAGTTTTTCAAATAAGAAAATTGATCAATATAATCAACAGATTAACTGACCTAAGAACACAGATCTTTAATAGTATTTTTTTTTTAAGATTTATTCTTTCTTTCTTTATTTATCCCTCCCTTGCTGCTTGTGCTTGCTGTGTCCACTTGCTTTGCATTTTTTCTGTCTGCTTGTCTCCTTCTGTTGTGTCATCTTGCTGCGCCAGCTCACTGTGCCGTGCGGGCGGGCTTGCCTTCACCAGGAGGCCCCAGGAATCGAACCCAGGGCCTCCCATATGGTAAACGGGAGCCCAACCAATTGAGCCACAGCCGCTTCCCAGAATACAGATCTTATGATCATCTCCACAGATGTAGAAAATTTTAGCTACCAATTCAACAAAAATATTTGTTTCTTTAAAAAATATGAGTAATCTAAACATACCAATAGGAACACAGAGATTCTGAGGATTGATAAAAGAGCAAGACCCAATTACATATACTGTCTATAAGAAATCCATTTTAAATATAATGGTGTAGGTAAGTTAACAGTACTAGAATAGAAAAAGATGTGAAGCCGGAGTGGCTCTATCAATATCAGACAGAATAGGCTGCAGAGCATGAAAAATTACCAGTGATAAAGAGAGACATTACATAATGACATCAATTCACCAAGGGTCAATTCATCAAAAAGACATAAAAATCCTAAATGTGTATTTATCTAACATCAGTCCTCTAAATACATGAAGCAAAAAATGATAGAACTGAAAGAGAAAAGAAAGGAAACACCCATTTATAGTTGGAGACTGATTCTCTTCTCTCAGTAATGGAAAGAACAAGAAACAGAAAATCATCTAGGGTATAGAAAAACTGAACAATACCATAATGCAACCAGATCTGATTGACATTTATAGAAAACTCCACCCCAAAACAGCAGAACACACATTCTTTGCAAGTACATTCACCAAGAGAGACCATATCCTGGGTCATAAAACAAACCTTAACAAATTTAAAATTGAAATCATGTGAAGTATGTTCTCTGATCATAATAGAATTAAAGTTGAAATCAAGACAAGGACAATCGGCAAATTTCCAAACACTCGGAAATTAAACAAAACAATTCTAAATAATCCCTGGGCCAAAAAAGAAGTCTCATGGGAAATTAGAAAATATTGTGAACTGAAAAAAAATGAAATATACATATCGGTTTGTATAGGATACATCCAAAGCAGTGGTTAGAGGGAAATTTATATCATTAAATGCTTATATTATAAAGGAAGAAAAGTCTCAAATAAAAAATCCAAGCTTCTACCTTAATAAATTAGAAAAATAATATATAATGAACTTTCAGAAGTTAATAAGGAAACAAAGAGCCTATTAATAAATGGACAAAAGATTTAAACAGGTACTTCACCAAAGAAGATATATGGATGGCAAATAACCATATGAAACGATCCCCAGCAGCATTAGCCATTAGGGGAATGCAAATTAAAACCACTATGAAATAGCACTGTTGGGTACTTACCCTAAAGAAATGAAAACAAACTTTTATCCACACAAAAATGTGCACAAATGTTATTAGCAGTTCAATTCATAATCACCAAATCAACCCAAATGTCCTTCAATAGGTGAATGGATAAGCAAATTTTGGTATATCCATCCAATGGAATACTGTTGAACAATAAAATAAAGAAAAAGCTATTGATACACACAACAAGATGGATGGCTCTCAAAGGCATTATGGTGAGTGAAAGAAGCCAGTATATGACATCCTGGAAAGGAAAGCTGTAGAGATGGAGAAAAGATCAGTGGTTGCCAGGGCTTAGGAGTGGGAGCAGCTTTGACCACAAAGGGAGCAACGCGAGGGAGTTTTGGGGGTGATGGAACTTGTGTATCCTGATTGTGGTGGTAGTTACATGAATCTATAAATGTGTTAAAACTCATGAACTGCATACGCATGCACACAAATTAACGTTTAAAATAAATGGATCTAAGTAAATTTGAAAACATTTTGAAATGCAAACACAGTCATTCTTATTCAAGAACACCCAAGCTAGTTAAAGCTAGCATATTTGTTTAAGCAATAGATAGGATACAATGAAGTTGTGTTACATGCTATTTTATAGAATGCACAACCCCTTGAAATAACAATATATAAAATGTATCTGTCCATTTCATGGTCTTTGGAGCATAGTTTTATCATTTTAAATGGTTAGCAAAATTGAATACATGTTTTAACTTTGCTTTTATGATTCTGTCCACTGTATATAGAATTTATTTGATCCTGAGTACATGCAGTGACTCAGCCCCTAACTATAATATTGTTCTTATACATAGATACCACCTGCTTCATAAAGGTTGACTTTATAATGTGGATATTGGGACGATTTTGTGTTTAAGGGCAGGGACTTCCTATGCTGCAGACAGGAAATATGTGTGTCATTCTAGTCTGGGAATAAACTTACCTGTAAATTTGTTAGATAATAAGGAAACCAGTCCTTGAGCAAAGTTTTGTGATAAAAATTCTGTAAAGATTACACTCAACTAGAGGCAGCACAGTACAGAAGGGGAAGCAGTGTACAAAGAATTTGGACTCTCGTCCTACCACCACTTATGAGGACCAAATATCTGACATCTCTGGGAGATCATTATTAAGTGTGACTCACCACTTTGAAGTTCTATGTTCTCCGACGCTATATCTACATATTTGTAGTCATTTAATGTGGCCTATTGCAGAAGTCTTTCTTTCTTTTATCCTTCTTGTTGATGTTATTTATCTTCCCATATTTTCCAAATATTGCCAGAAAGAGTCTTCTAAGGTTAAAAGAGAATTTCTTTTGGTCAGAGCTATTTATTATATATTCATTTATCATTTCCTGAGCAGCCCTACACTAGGCACTGGAGAACTAGAGATGAAATGCTTGTCTTTCTTCATAGTTGATGGTTTCCTGGAAGAAAAAAAACAATTGTAATACAGAAGTATAAATATCATGACACACACATGTTCTGGAGGCAATGGGCACACCAGTGGGCATCAGAGAATGCTTCCAGAACAGACTCTGAAATCTAAGATTTAAAGGATGAGTAGGTGTTGGCCAACAGAGGTGAAAATATGCTGAGCTGAGGGACTGTAGCTCAGTACAGTGGGACTGAGGGATGCAGTGGGACTCAGGGACACAGCGGGACTGAGGGATACAGCAGGACTGAGGGATACAGCGGGACTGAAGGATGTAAGGAGTGTGGAGGGGCCAGGAGCCAGGCAGGGAACTGCGTTCTATGGCACCCTTCATGGCTTGGCTTTTATCCCGAAGGAACGGGAAGCCCGATAAAGGAGTTTGCTGAGGAACAGGCACGTGCTCAGATGTGCACTGGGGAGGTTAGGTTGTATAAGTGTGTAGTGAGAAGAAGAAAGGGGGCCTTGATCCTGGAAACCCATTTGAAAACCATTAGAATAATCCAAGAAGGAATGATGATCGGCAGTGGGGACGGAGGAGGTCATTGCGATTTAAGAAATATTAAGTAGGTTGAAGTGAAAGGACCTGGAGAAGAACTGGACATGGTAGGTACTTTCTTTTTAGGACCCTTGACCACTTAGTGCCATGTTGCCATTTAAAGTAATTAAAAGTCACCTAAGTAGGTGGCAAATGTTGCCCTTCAGAGGGTGCCACCTAGGTATTGATTTTATTATTATTTTACAGAGAGAAAGAGAAAGAATCAGAAGTTATAGAACTTTGTGACTACCACAAAGTTCAAATTCCATAGAATTGTTTTTCAAGAGGAATAATCTGATAGTATGACGATGTGAAGAGGGGTTGGGGATTGGAGGAAGGCAGATCAGTTAGTGAACCAGTTTTGGACTAGAGTTAATAAGATGAGACAAAGGTGGTGGTACTGCTTCAAACTAAGGACTTGGAAAGGTATTGTCTACACCACTGGGAGGACGTTAATGCGAATAAGAAGGGAAAAGCTACTAACCTTTTTGGGTGGAGTGACATCTTCACACATATCTGCAAAATTGATTCAGAGATCATAAATAATGTAAGTCACCTTACTGCTCTAGAAATACAGCAGCTTGTATATGTTTTTGTTTAATTATCTGATTAAAAATATATACCAAGCCTAGTTAAGTTGTAGCTAAGTAAAATTCTCTTTAACAGAAATATCTACTTAGTTAACCCAACAACAAATCCTTTTTCTCAAGATCTCTTTTTCTGCCCCCCCACCACCATCATCTTTCTGTATGACACTAAAATTGATGAGTTATAGCTTTTCAAGAAACATTGTGGTTTGGAATTGGATCTGGATTTTCAACGGTTGTGAGTGCAGAGACTTTCCAGAACTTACTCCCAACATTGGGGCGAGGTCCTCTCGTTGGCCCCCCATGGAGGCTGAGCCCGGCTCTGGCTGGGTGTGGAGACTGGGTGGAGAACTGGAGCTGCACTGCCGACCAGTGGTGTGACCTCTGGCGAGTCACTGGCCTCTCTGAGCCGGAGCTTCCTTCTCTATAAATTAAAAGGGCGTTGTGATGATGAAATAGGTTAATTCGTGTTAAGCACTTAATTTAATATCTGTAAAAATAATATGTGACTGGCTGATACGTTTTAACTAATATTAAATGCAAGAACATGCAATTCTGCCTATTTATAATCGTTAGCCTGGATATTCCAAGCACCACGTAATTGGATTTAACTTCAATTCCAATCACCAGGTGATTATACTTGAAAACAAAGTGTAAATACAACCCTCTTTGACTAATCATTCTTCCTTAATTAGGGACATTAGCCCAAGTATAGTCTTTATTTTTCCACGGGATAAGGGGAGGGAGATTGGGTAGTGGGAATCTAGAAAAAAAATTCTGTTGGACTAATCAGCCTGTGCACCTGAGACTAAAATGTCTTACATAGGACTCTTCTTATTTCTCAGGTATATTAAGGAAACAAACATCAAAAATGACCCAGATGAGCTCAACAATCTTATCAAGAAAACCTCTGATGTGGTAACGTGGACCCCACGACCCGGAGCCACCCTTGATCTGGGCAGGATGCTAAAGGACCCAACAGACAGGTTTGGCTTAATTACTGGGAGAGGATAAAGATGCTTGGTGAATTTTTCTTAATATTATGGGAAAATAAAGGCAATACCTCTTGCCTCAAACATTATGTAATATTCTGCTTTTATTGGCTAATATACTTTGCTTGTTACATACCACTTTTTAAAATAGAAAATTCTCACTATTTAAATAAACTATTCCATAAGTATCTCTCAAAACTAGAACAAAAAAAAGAGAGTTTTTTTTTTTTTTCTCTACGAAGTTTCTCATCCTATGTAATAATTCCTCAAAATGTAAAGGACGAGGAAGGTTTTTCTACTGAAGGCCATTGATACAACTCAAAAACAGCTATCTTATGTAAGTAAAAAGTAATAGGCATGAGAGTTTTCATTTTTTTGCACGAATGTTACTCAACTGCCTGTTCCACAGACAGGACATCCGAGCAAGTAACAGTGCACTGGAAATGCAATTTGAAGAGTAACATTGATGTCACAAACCTGCATTTTTTAGAAATACTTGTTCTGCACCGGCTGGAATCTTACATTCCTCGCCCCTTTTTAGAAATGGACTACGCCTTGTGGAGAGCGGTATATAAAATCAGCCAGAAGCACGGCCCTCTCCCAGCCTTCCCTCCACAAGTGCACGGAACAACGTTAAATATTGTTCACCGGCCGTGGCTGCTCTGGCTGCCTTTGCCGTGGCGCATCCTGATCCCGACGTAAAATACAGTCCTTCCTGGGATCGTGGGCAAGATGCTTGGAAGCCCCACTCTGCCCTGCTGCGGGAGTAACCTTCTAGCCCTGCCTAAAGTTCTTTATTTTTATTTTTTTTGCTTTTTGTTTTTTTTCTTTTTTTTTTATTGTGGGTAAAAATCAAAATTTTCACAATACATACCAACATTTGCAAAATGATATATAAGTGTATATGCATTTATGTGCATTTGCTTACAAAAATGTTATTTCTGTATATATATAAATATATTTTAAGAGGTACTTAGGTACCCAAAATATTACACGGAACCCAGTGGGATTCCCATGTTGCCCACCTCCCACACCTCCCACCACATCCCACACAAACATCTCCCACAAGTGTGGCCCACCACCCTCAATGGACTTACACAACCTGGGGCCTTGCCACTAACCATAGACCACAGTTCACACTGTAGACCACACTCTCTCCCACACAGTTCTGAGTGGTGTGTGTTATTTTAAAATGGCCTACATCCATTGCCACAAAGGTACTCAGGACAACCTCCAAATCCCAAAGAAGCCCCTGTATTTTAACTGCTCATACCCTCCCTGCCCCAAAAGTGTCTAGTGGCCACTGGCTCCACCTCATTGTTATAATTTCTTGCATTGCTAGAATCACCATATGTGACCAAGAGAATACCATCAAGTCCACTCTAGTCCATAGTTCTTCCCCCAGTCCTGAGGGGACTGGGATGGTGATGTCCACTCCACCTCCAAGTGAGAGAGGGCTTATATTCCATGGATATGGTGGGTGGGATGATCCTGCCTGCAGATGCAGGCCCTCTCCATTCCCTGGGATGGCCATTGCCCATTGTTGTCTCCTCGCCAGGTGACTTGGATGAGTCCATTGAGCTGTAGGGTAGGAGTTGCAGCTCCACCGAGATTCATTACCTTCAGGAGAAAAGTGATTTTTTTTTCTCCAGAGCAGGGATGAGAGAGGTTTCGTTATTTCACTGATTGGCAGGGCATTCAAGAGCCTTAGGCACCTGGCATTTGCCTAACGCTCAGCTCTCTCCACTCCTCCAGCTCTTTCCTCTGGCAGTAATTCTCAGACTTCAATGAACATCAGAATAACCCAAGGAACTTGTATAAATGCAGATCCCAGACCTCTACCCCCCAGAGAGTCTGGTTCAGTAGATCTGAGGCAGAGCTCAGGAATCTGGATTTGTATCATTGTGTCATATCTTAGCCTTCTGGGTAACAAGAGTCAATGGTTGGACAATGTGTGCTAAGAGACTCGCAGGGACAAAATGCTTAAGTCTGCTTTGTGAGGGGAGAAGGGGACGAGGAGGGCAAGAAATGCAGTCAAGGAAAGCTCAATCTGGAATTCTTGACATTTGAGCGAGCTCTTGGAGATGGGAGGAAGTTGCCAGTATGATAGCTAGAGAGAAAGAGAGATTCCTGTCAGAGGGAATGATGTACCCAAAAAGGAGTGTAGACAGTATTTTGGGTCTGGTGAATGCTAGAGGTGTGACATCCACTCAGAAACTATTTACTCAGCTTCTTCTGTATCGCAGGCCTCATACCAGGTGCTGAGGACACAGCTGTGAAAGGTCCATGCCCTCGTGAAACTTCCCATCTCCTTGGCTGTAGGGCCGGAGATGACGGCAGAGGAGTAGGACGCAGCAGGAAGCCAAGTTGGGGTTTTGTAAGCCAGGCCAGAGAACTTGGATTTGTCCTGTGAGTTAGGGGATCTGCAGAAAGTTATAAAGCAAAGAAGGAGCTGCACTGAGTAGCATTTTAGAAAAAAACATTTCAGCTGTGCCGGGAAGAATGTAGTGGGGAAAAGGTAGAACAATTGGGATCAGAGAGGCCAGCTGGGACGCTGTGGCTTTATCCAGGAAAAGATTAGTGAGGACATAAAGTGAGACAAGGGCAAGGAGTTGGAGAAGAAGATTTGAGATATATTTAGAAGTTAAAAGCTTTAGGATTTGGTCAATAATTTATTATAGAAACCAGTGGGTAAGCAGCGGAGTGAAAGTATATTTGTGGGAAGAGGGACACAGAAACTTACCATTGCCTGACAAATCTTGACTAGACAGAAGCTTAGTTCCCTCCTTCCAATTCTGAGTTTCATAATAGCATATTCCCTGTGTCTAGATCACATTCTATTCCATTCCAAGGATTCAAGAGTCCACATTTCATGCCATGATCTATCTTGAAGCAGATGGGCAGAGCTCTAGGAATGTCTGCGAGCTTTGCTCTCCATGTTGCTTTCTGGGTTTTAGGATGAAATTGCCTATCTGCCTGTCTCCTGCGGCTTGACTAGTACAATAAGACAACCACATGTGAGAGACCCAAAATTTAGGATAAATGTGAAATATAGGTTAAAGTCATCCATATTCTCAACAAATATTTGTTGGGGTATTTGTTGAGCACCTTCTAGGTGCCAGGCAGTTGTGGATGCTATGTCCATGGAACTTATATTCTAATTGGAGGGGGGAGGAGGGGAGCGGGAGGGGGGATGTGCAGACACCCACAAAGCCAATCTGACCACATTACATGCATAATTTAGTTACACGGACCAAGAGGGTCCAAATCAGTGGTTTTCAAACAGCTTTTTCAGCCATGGACTTCTTTCTTCCAATGCAATAATACTCGGAAGCCCAGCATACTAAGCAACTAATCTGAGCTGCTCTGGGTAAGGCAGGGGCAGCCTCTGCCCCTCACCTGCCTCACTTTTGGGGGGACCCCTGGGAATCATCTGAGTAGTCTGACAATGACGACGTCTGGTTGGCTTTTCATATTTAAGAGCTCACTTTTGCCTTCTGGGTCCACATTTGCTGCTTTTGTCTTTCACTGTTCTTTTTCCTCTGTGTCTTTAAGCCAGGGCATCACAGCGCCTCCAGCAGGAACTAAAATCTACAAGGATTCGTGGGACTTTGAGCCATACTTGCAAACCCTGAACGCCGCTGTAGGAAATGAAATCTTTCGTTGCTCGTCCTGGATAAAAGAATACTTCACTTGGGCTGGATTTAAGGATTATAATCTTGTGGTCAGGGTATGCTGTTAAGTAAAAAGATTATTTTCCTTTGCTTTCTTGTATTATTAGGAAAACTCCGCAGTATTCCAGTAAGCATTCATTAAGTCCTACTGCCTACCAAAGAACAGATTTGACAGTGAAAGAAGAGTTATAAAGCAGAGAAGGAACTGTACTGATTTGAAACTTGAGGGAGTCGTTTGAATCCCAGCTCAGTTCCTCTGCTGGAGCATCCTTTCACGTCCTGTCGCTATGTGGCTTTTGCTTTGGGTTGCTTCTGGGTTTGGCAGGCTCCACTGCGCTAGTTAGGGCGAGAAAGCAGCAGGCAGCTCTTCCTGCAGCTGCGGCGAGGACTGCCCTACGCACGCCAGGCGCCTGGGTCTGGACACGCACTGAGCACATGAGCCGAAGGGCTCTGCTCACCAAATCTGGGGGTGCGAGTCCCAAGAGCCAGGGCTGCAAAAGAAAGATGAGGCCTGAAAATGGGCTGGGAGTGCCTGCCAAGTCGGTGAGTGACCTCTGGCCTGAGATTTTTTACGGGGAGCAAAGTTCAGGGAAAGCAGCAGGAAATGGACTGTGCCCACCCTTTTGGAGACCGGGTTCAATCATCCTCAGAAGGAGGACTGATTGCAAATACAAGAGTACCGGACAACACTTCCTGTCCCCAAGAGCAGTGATTCCCAGAACTACCTGGAGGGCAGTGCTGGTCTGTGACAAATTATTCACTGGTCACAGTGAGGTGAGTCTGAGTTTGGGTGTGAGTGCAGGTATACATCTGTCAACTCTCTTTTCTTGGGATGAACTGTCCTATTCCAAGACACTGTCTTTTCTGATTTTGAGGGGTTAAAACAGTCTCCCTTTAGTGAAAAAAAAGGATAGGAGATTAGTGGAGATAGTAAATGTAAAGAACGTTGTTTAAAATTCTTACTTGCCAAAATAAAATTTTGATACCTGTACTGGTTCCCAAATATTTTTTAAGAATTTGTTTTGGAAATCCAAAGACTGGGAAACACTGGTCTTATGGTATTTTTGGTTGTACAATTAATATGGAAAAAAAGAACATTTTTGGAGTTTTCAGAGAAACTATTTACGTTTAGCTGTTATGTTATGGTGAGAAACAATCCCCATTGTATTTATTCCCTAACCTGCAAACTAATGGTGGTATTTGATGTCTCATTGCTAATAGTATTTAAGATAAGGATAACCTTTTCTATATATTTGAAGTTAACAGTTTTGCTAGTGTAGAAGAGAAGGATTTGAATGCGATCAATTCAGAAAAGGGAGAGAGGGAGGGAGAGAGAGAGAGAGAGAGAGAGAGAGAGATGCTATATTAATTTCCAATTCATTGCTATCATTTAAGAGCATTTGTGTCCTACACATTCTAGAATATTTTAAAAGTCCTTAACCACCAGAATGATATGCTTCTTCCCTTTACCTCATTGTCATTTGCACAGATGATTGAGACAGATGAAGACTTCAACCCTTTTCCTGGAGGATACGACTATTTGGTTGACTTTCTAGATTTATCCTTTCCGAAAAAAAGACCAACCCGGGAACATCCTTATGAGGAAGTAAGCAGCAATCCTGATGGAAGAGCTTCTTTCTTTTTTAATAAACTTTTTATTTTACAATCGTTTTACAGAAAAGTTGAAGTAGTACAGAGAGTCTTATTAACATCTTGTGTTACTGTAGTACATTTGTCACAACCAATGAACCAATATTGAAACATTATTATTAACTAAAGTCTATACATGTTTGTTTTTGAGCCGTTTGCAAACTTTGGCTTCTCTGCCAGCTTTCTTCCAAACACCTGATCTGCCTGAGCTGTTACTGGACCTGCGAATTTCAATCGCTGCCTGCCTTTCCCTTCCCTCCAATGGTGTCTACTTCCCCAAAAAACCCAGTGGATGTCTATATGGAGGAGCTAAGTCAACAGAAATTGACACTCACCTCCCAAGGATCTTCTGAATTTTCCAGAAAACTTAAAATCCAGATTTTCACATGAAATGCTTAGATCTATTTGTGTAGAAAGCTAATTCAAGCTTTCACAAGAACTGTAGGCTGTAAGAAACAGTTACAGGCTGTATTTGGTCAGCAGATCACCAGTTCGCTTTCAGTTATGAAGGTGAGGACTCAGCTAGCAAGCAGGGAGACCCCTAAGACCATATGTGGAGGCCCTTGCTTTGAAGAGCTACCTGCTCAAATGGATTCCATTTATTCCAAGAGTTGTTTGAATGTATTTAGCCAGGGAGCCATGACTAGGGGAGGGCAGGGGTCAGCTGTTTCGTGTATGTGCTTTTATGCTAGTGTGTCCCTGTCCTCGGCAAGGTTCCTAGCTCGACTCCCCTCACATCTGAATGCCCCTTCACTTACTCTCTGGGATTCTGCTGCCTCTCCTCTGCCTGCTTTCCAGATTGGCATAATTAGTTGAAATCTCCTAGTCAACAACTCATTTCGTTTCCTCTTCATCTTGGCCATTTATACCTTTGTAAATATTTTAGTCGGGTCTTGAAGCATAGAGAAAACATGCTACGCTTGTGATTGGTCCACCATTTTGAACCAGAAGTTTCCACTTGACTCCAGTGATACTGCTTCTCTTGTTTCCTGATTATTCTGCATTCTTCTGGAGACCCTCTTTTTCCAGCCACCACTTAAATCTCTTGGTTTTTCTCTAAGACCCGTGCTCAACTGCTTTTTCTTCCCAAGTCTCTTCCTGGATGAATTCATCTGCTAGCACCACTTCTCTGTTAATATGCCAAAATCTGAGTCTCCAGCCCAGACCTGTCTCGGGCTCTCTCCAACACTACCAAGTTTTGACATTTTTATAGCCAACTGCCTGCTAGACATCAATGCCCAGATTTCCAAACCCATGGCTCCTCATTTGCAACCTGCTCAAAATTCAATGACTCCCCTTCCTTCTCTAAAAGTGCTGCTGCTTCTTTGGTCTCTTGATTGTTGGCAATATCATCTACCCAGTCAGCCAAGCTGGAAACAACCACTGACTCTTCCCTTTGCTTCGTCCTCAGATTTACTCAACCATCAAAACCTTCCCATTTTACACCCTGAGCATTTGTCTCATCTACCCCCAAATTCTCCATGGGCTCCTCTCTAGGCTGAAAGGTCAAGAAAGCCCACTCCCCCTCCACTCTGAGGGGCTAGATCTTGATACTGCACCCTAGCTGGGCAGACCTCAACCTGACAAAACTGTGGAACTGTGTTTCCAAATCTCAGTTGGTAAATGACTGGATCCTCTGACCTGTGTTTGCAACCTCAGTTCGCAATGGATAGAATTGTTTTATTGAAGCAGGAAATAAATCTAAAAGGGCAATCTTCTGATCATCCTCTGTCATTAGCATGCCATTTTTGAAAATTTTCCTCTACCAGTATTAGCATGGTATTTACCAGGAAAAAAAATGTAATACAAGATACTGAAAAATCTCTCAGTAAAGATTTAGCCCTGGGACTGATGGACTGTAAAAACCATACTCATTTTAGGAGCCCTTACCTTCATGCTCTTTATATAAATTATCACTTCTTTTTTTCCTCATAACAATCCTATCATAGAGGAAACTGAGGCTTGCCAAGGTTAAGGTCACATAATTAGTAAGTGCAGAGCTGGGGCTCAAAACCATCTCTGCCTTGTCTCCAAATCCTGTGCCCCTTTAACTATTGAACACATTCAGTGTCAGGAGTTGGGATTCTCTAAGGGGTTTGAACATTTGATTTAAGATAATCCTGCTCTGTGGCAGGTTTGAAACATGGCTGGTGACTAAACTGGCATGCCCTTTGCCTCTGAACGTTCAGGGGGGAGACTTGAATGTGCCAGTTTGGGGATGATGATGATGATGGTGATGATGGTGATGGTGATGGTGATGATGATGATGGTGATGATGGTGGTGATGATGGTGATGATGATGATGGTGGTGATGATGGTGATGATGGTGATGGTGATGATGGCGATGAGGGTGATGGTGAGGATGATGATAAGCAAGCATGTATTCAAAGTTCAATATGTGCCAAACTTTGTTTTAAGCATTTTATATACACTGATTCATGTAAACCTCACAACAGTCCTGTGAAGAATGCTCTAGTAGTATAACCTTCAGTTTGAAGATGAAGCTTAGAGAGGTTACCAAGATCACACAGCTGGAATCTGCCTTTGAACCCAGCAATCTGACCCGAGAGCCTGTGCTCTCAGCCACGATACTCCCCCAGCTCCAGACCCATCTTCTGTTTTCTTTCCCATGGTTTCTGCTATACTCAATGTTCTTTTTCTGCTCTTTTTTGATTCTCCACGCCCTTGCCATCACCATAGCGGCTTCTCTCAGAGATGCGGGGGATGCAGTAGATTTGCGATGGATTCTAATCGCCCCTGCACATTATTCTGTGTCTGTCTCAGATCCGGAGCCGGGTTGATGTCATCAGACACGTGGTGAAGAATGGTCTACTCTGGGATGACTTGTACATAGGCTTCCAGACGCGACTCCAGCGGGATCCTGACATATACCATCACCTGTAAGTTGACAGCCCCATGGCTCCTGGGCCACTCCACAGGGTGCCATGGATACATCGCAGTGTAATCAGTGACTACCTTTGCCCCCAAGTTCTTACTGGTACATACTTACCCCTATTAGAGCTTCATTCTTTTGTGAGCCTGTTAAAAAGCAATTCTGGTTAGGAAAGTGTAGCATTTGAAAGAGCCATCATTATATAAATGTGTTCCTGACTCCTTCTGGAAGTGGTTTTGGTATAGAAAAGGGAGAGACGTTATGAGAGGGAAAAGGTGTGGTTTGTCAGGACAGGAATGAGGAGAGGGTAAGTATGCTTGTGGCAAGGACGTGGTCATTGGCGACAAGCACCACCCTTGTCACATTTTTGCCTGAGCATGAATTTGGTGGGCTAGTTGGTTAAGAGGAATGGCCCCCAAAGTGTCTGCCTATCTGCACCCCCAAATTGCAAATCGGTATGTCTTTAAGATTATATTTGGAATATTTGAGTTAAAATCTCAGAAAGGGCCCATTTGCCATTTTTATATTGCAAAATAATCATCAAGGAGAGATTCTTCTTCTGTTCATTACCACTGATCCTCTGAATGCAGGAAATTTAATTTTAAACATTCTAATCATTTAAAATGTATGAGTAAAAGCCACTCTTTAGGTTCTGCCCTGAGTTTGTAAGCACAGACATTTATTAATATTTATTTTTTTACTTATATACTTTTAAATACTTTTTAAATTATAAAATAATTCAATGTAGAAGTGTATAAAGTAAAAAGTAAATAACTCCACCCATACCTCCCATGAACTCCTGTCTCCTGCCCCCTCTTTCCACTCTCCATGGTTGCCCTTGACAACAGCTCAATATGTGTCCTCCTGGGCATGCTTCTGAGCATATCAGCATTTCTCTAAATATATTTGTTCTCAATAAAATGTTCCGTATAGTGGGGGGGTATCATTGTCACTGTTGTCTGTTAATGCAACCCCAACACATATATTTCTACAACTTGCATTTTTTACTCATTGTTGTACCTTAGGTACCTCTCCACTCTGAGACATACAGATCAATTTCAAACATTTTAGTGGCTGTTCAACAACCCATGCTTTAATCATTTTCAACAAAGCAGAAACGTGTCTTCTTGCTCTGGAGAGAAAGGGATGTGGCAACTTTGGGGGGTTACTGGAAATTTCTCTTCTTAGGAAAAGAATGCTATCTTGGAAACTTCTAGAATATTGATGCTAAAGACTATTTGGTTATATGGTGCTTTGATAACAAAAATCCTAAACATAAAAGGATTCCACTATGAATCTTGAGAAGCAGCCACAGCCCAGTTTACCTTTGTTGCTCTTAAAATGGGATTTATGAGTTTATTAAACAGTTTTCTCATATAAAATTATACATTTCTACTGTAAAAATTTTGGAAAAAATATTTTAAAGTGCAAAGGAAAAATGGAAATCATAAATTATCTTATTACCCAGAGAGAACAATTTATATTTTGGTGTCTAGTTAATCTTTCTTTTCCTGTTTACATATACACACACTTAAAAAAAAAAAAAAAGGATAATACTGCATGTACTTTTGTACCTGCATGTTTACTGAGCAATAGATCATAGCTACATTCCACATTAGTATATATTTTTCTACATCATTGTTTTTACATTTGTTTCTAACTTTTCCCTATTCTAAACAATGCTTGAATTAATAAACATGGAGATTTGTCTTTACAGATTCATAGTGATTTCCTTAGGATAAACTCCTAGGACTGGAACTGCTGGATCTGACACATAATAGTGTTCAAGCTTTTGATGCACTCTGCCAAGTTGATCCTCAGGAAGCCAGTTCACCCTCCCCAAAATAAGGCTTGTGAGCAGCCGTTTGTCTGCACCTTCTCCAATATTAGGTCCTAAAGTTTTTCTATACTACATGTAAATTTAGATTTTCACATAGGAGGATCCCTTAAAGTGAGGCACTTCACACTGAGATGAACATAAGACAGAGATGGCAGGTTTTAAAGGATTACGTGCAACGCACGGAGCGTGCTGAGCTCCACAGACAGTGAAACTGCACAGAAAAGCTATCTCTTAGGGAGAGGTGAGTGCCAGGTACCAAACAGACCTGGCAAAAAAAAAAAAAAAAAAAAAAAAAAAAACAGGCATGGAAGCTTCAAAGGCATCTTGATCTCTCACGCAGATTTTGGAACCATTTTCAAATAAAACTCCCCCTGCAGCCTCCCAACTGGAAGTCCTTCCTGACGCACCACGAGTAGAGCGGACCTCACAGGTAAGGCATCCTCTAGTTCTGGGAGACGCCCTCTCCATGCCTCCTGTAACACCCTCTTTGGAGTCTAAATTAGGCAGACATCATGCCTGCCAGACAAGCTGACTTTCTGGGGAAGGAGAGGAACTAGCATTGCAAGAACATTCAAGTTTAAACATAAGAAAGTAAAATGCGTGTTGAGTGCATGCAATCCAAAGCCCAAAGAATCTTTGGTCTGGTAGAGATGTACACATAGACAGTTAACAAGCAAAACAAAAATTAATGCTGTCAGAGAGTGTTCAGAGCTAAAATGTGAGCACATGAGGAAAAGCATAAAAAAGAAAGAAAAAAAGAACCTTAAGGGGGAGAAACTAAAACAGGGAGAGTAAAATGGAACATTTCCGATAGACTTCTCTTTTTCTGAGCTGATGGAGATCAGCTTGCCTGGCACAAATCAGATTTGACATTCCTTCCTATGGGATGTGATTTTATTAACTGAGTTACAAAATCTGTTTCCACCTACTTGTGATTGAGATGACCATGTAGTATTACTACAAAGATAAATTTCTTGACTCACGCATTCATTTAAATTTTCACTTATTATTCCACATAGAGCTAGCCAACCACTTTGTCCCCAGTAGACTCTGAATTTCTTAAAAGTACCAACTGTTGCCTGAGTGCTTAGCGACTGTCTGATTCATAATAGGCATTCAAAGAAGGAAGGAACAAATTCCTGTCTGCGACTGTCGGTGTGACTTACCTCTTTAAAAAAGAAAAAAGGATTCAAAGTCCTTACCAGTAAAATTAAGGGGTTGAATTAGAACATCTTTATCATTCCTTTCTGGTGTAAAGTTCTTTGTTCCATACTCTAGTATAGCTCAAGGCATTGGGCTGGACCCTCTAAATTATGAATAGAGGAAGGAGGGAAACTAAGGAAATTCAAATGCAGCCATATTTGTAGTCCAGGGTCAGTGTTGGGACTACCGAGGGGAGAGATTACATCTAACTTTTTTATATGACCTGAGAGAGCACTGTGGAGAAGATAGCATTTCTGTGTGGAGAAGGCTTAAAGATTTGATAAAGTTTTTAATAAGCTGAAATAGAGGGGAGGGATGAGAAAAGTCCAGACAGAAAGATGGGTGACGTCAACAGGTAGAAAAATGCAAGGTGAATTTGGGCGACATCACATCCTCATGGTGTGGCAGAGTAGTAAGGGCAACTGGGAAAGGGGCATGAGCAGGACTGTGGAGAATAAAGAGCTGAGAGGGCTCAGGGAAGCTGCTTAGCAGGTTCAGTCATTGTGAGGAAGCAGGAGGCACAAAAGAAGGGCAGGCAGCAGATATGTACGGCGGGAGCTCCACGTCTAACGTCTGACAGAAGGTGGGGGTAAAGGTGCTTCTGTTTCAGGGAGGGAATGGAACAGAGGAGAGATGCAGGTCACGGGGGTCGGAGGTCAAGGTGTGCATTTGGAAGTTGCCTCATGAGGAGGCTATAAAGTATAGCGGTGGACACCTCGGACTTGGAATCTGATTCCTTGAGTTCAAATTGTCTCTGTCAGCTACTGTGTGACTTTGGGAAAATTTCTGAACTTCCCTGTGTTGTGTCTCAGATTTTCACCTGTAATATGACTAGATCAATAGCACCTGACTCACAGGGTTGTGTCCAGGAGGGTGACGGGCGTAGGTAAGTGAAAAATAAATGCCAACTGTGTCAACCTGAGGGAAGAAACAGGAGAGTCACGGACCCCACAGACAGGCACTTGGTATATCAAGTCAGGAAGAAGGTGGCAGGAGAGTCATATTTTTGTTCACATTCCAGTCTCAGAGTCTTGCTTACCTGAAAACACCATAGAGTATATAACTTGAACTAAAGAATAAATAAAATTCTCCCAATAAAAAGTGAAAAAGTGTTAAAATGCGCATTCCTACTGTTGTTCATTAGTAATATCTTTAATTCACAGGGATGCCAAGTGACATGGAACATTCAAGAGCTTTCTGATGCTACATCTTGAAGACAAGAAGCTTATACCAAGAGAACATGCTTTATTAATGTCACAATCACACACATTTTGCATTTGTGAGATTTTCACATATCTCACATTTGTGGATCACTACATAGCCAGGATTCATAAATATTTTATCATCCACAATTCTCTGTGAAAAGAGCCAATGAATGCAATTGGAAGAAATGCTCTGTGGAAAATAAAGAATAACAGGAGGAGACGTGAATCCAAGCATAGATGAAAGAGAATAGGAGAAGGAAAAACTTCCAAGAAGATATCATGAGGAAAAAGGAATGGAGGGGGCAGAGGTGGGTTAGAAGGAGAAGGGAGGGAAGAAGAGAAGTCGATAAATGAGGGTCCAGGAGAAGAAAATGTAAATTTTTAAAAATTAAGATGGAATTTGAAAAGAAAAGGAAAATATAAAAATAGACCATTTGTTTCTTAATCAAGTGAGTCCCCAAATGGGGTCCATGAAGAGAGTGGAGAAAGTAGGGTTCATGAGCTGTTTCCAATTTTTCCGAAAAGCTTTCTTGATATCATTTACCAAAACACGGCTGCAGAGGCTGACTCAAATGTCAGATTTCATTCAGACTAAAATTATAGTGATTCAGTGATAAAAGTTGTTAATGCAGCTTATAAATTCTAAAAATTAGGTAGATCTTGGATTAATAAGAGATATGAACGCTAAGTATTAATAAAATGAATTTGGTACACAAAAATCTTTCAAAATCATGGAAGAAACCACTATATAGATCTCTATTGTGAAAAAGTTAGGAAACCCTCTTCTGATCATTTAAGAACTTTGAATGGTTAAAATAGGCAAATAATTTACCCATTTCTGCTAATGCCCGTAATTTTTTTGATAGTCAGATGATTATATGACACACAAAAGTGTCTCCTAGGAAAACGTGATTGTTCACTAGGTTTCTGTTTTATTTGTTGACATTTCCAATACATACACACTCCACTGATCCGGAAATCAAAATTTATTTTCTAATTATAAACACTACCTCTTTGATTCTTATTAAAAGACACAAGAATCTAATGGTGGAATTTATCTCCTTACATCTCTAAATTCTCACTTGGTAACAAAAATGTTTATCACTATTTCTCATTAAGATGACTACCAGTGATGCTTTATTATTCTGTTGCACTTCACACAATATGCATAAGAGAAACACTTGAAATTCAGGGACTGTACTTTGTGATTTATCTTATATAGTAAATTATTCAACTATTATTGAAAATAAATGTAATGTATATCAAAAGAATGTATGGTAAATGCATATAATGAGCAAATAAAAGATTATTTTTAAATATGATTTTTTTCTCACCACCCAGCTCATCTTCAATCTCACGCTATCGTTCCAGTCCTCTCCTTCTGATATCCTCACCCCAGCAGTTCTTTGATACCACCAGGACACGCAGTTCAATGACCCCACTCCTCTTCTCTTCTTATTCATCTTTGATGGTTCATTTCTCTCCTATCTCGTATCTCACTTCCACTGCTCAAAACCATGACTTCATACTTTATACCTGTTCTGACCATCTCCTGTGCACCCCATTGGTGAAGGAGAGATCCCGCTCCCTAAATAGTAGGAGGCAGCCGCACGTGGCATCCAACACTGGACACGTGAGACTGACAGCAGCCCGTTAGTCACATATACTCACAGCCCTGGAGAGGAGGGCACCACCCCAGGCAGGGACGCACGGGGGTGCTCCTTTTTGGGAGGACGGGGAACCAGCAGGGTCTTTGCTGGTCAGAGGTGGGGGTGGTACTTGGTTCCCAGGGAGGACGTGACTGGCTTGTTTGAATGACTCCACAAGCTGGTAGGAAGGTGAAATCCATTAGGATGGATGCAGCTGGTCTGGCTGATAGGGAGCGAGGTGGGTGGAAAGCCTTCCCTGCTTGGTGGGGGACTCGGCCGTCGGGGTGCTATGAGGCTCAGAAATGTCAGGGCAGCACACGGAATAACAGGCCTTTCAATACGACACCTTGCTCTCAAATCCATTCCTTCTGCAAATCCTTTCACTCCTACCTTCAAAATATGCCCAGAATCTGATCACTTCCCACCACCTCCACTGCTACGAAGATCAGGAGAGGAAGGAAACCCACTGGTAAGCTTGGCATGAGGGGCTGATTTTCCCAAAGAGGCACCTGCCGGTTCCAGAAAAGACCAAAACCAGGATGCCTCAAAACTTGCTCAAAGCCACTCAGAGGAGAGCTGGAAAGTCACCCACTGGGAGGTACCTCCCTGGCCGCAGCAGTCCCGCTGTGAAGCCTCCCTGGAAGGTCCCAGGAGGGCTGCCGGCCACCTCGCACCTGAGAAGCCCAGAGCTGGAGCCGACGCCCTTGTAGGGCGGGCAGAGGACACCTGAACCAGGAAGAGAAACCTTTCTTCCTCGGTGGCCCTCCAGCGCCCTCTAGAGACAAAGCTCAACTTTGCACCAGTGGCAGAGGAAATTTTTGCAGAGCAGGAAATGAAGAGTGAATTTGGATCTGGGAAGCAATAAATTAATAACTGACAATGACTTAATAAGTCAAGAATGCATGCTGTAATCTCTATGGTAACCACCAAAGGAATAGCAAAAAAAAAAAAAATTAACCACAAAGCTAATAGAGGGAAAATGGAATAAAAAAATATGAATTTAAAAGAAGCCAATAAATGAGGGGGGAAAATAACATAGAACAAATAGGACAAATAGAAAGCAAACACCAAGATGGTAGATTACATCAATAATTGTTTTAAATGTTAAATGAACTAACTGCTCTCAATAAGAGACAGAGACAAACAAATTGGATTTTAAAACTCTCTTTGCTGCTTACAAGACATGTGTCTAAAAGATAAAGACATTGAAAGTTTAAAAGAAAAAAGATGGGAAAATATATACTATGAGAACACTAATTTTATAAAAAGCTGATGTAGTTATCTCAATATCAGATAAGCTGATACATTTCAAAATGATAAATGTTGTAGTTAACCAGGAAGATATTTTAAAAATCTAAATTAGCATGAACATAATAACATAGCCCCAAAATATATAAAGCAAAAATGTACATAACTAAAAGAAGAAATTAACAAATATAAACCATAGTGAGAGATTTTAACACACTTCTCTCAGTAACTGAGAGAACAATCAGACAGAAAAATCAGGAAAGATATGAAAGAGTTGAACAATACAATTAAAACACTTGACCTAATTAACATATAGAGAACACACAACCAACAACTACAGAATACACATTCTTTTAAAGAATACACTGAGGGGAGTGGATGTGGCTCAAGCAGTTGGGTCCTGAGTTTGGTTCCCAGTGCTTTCTAAAGAAGATGGGCAAGACAGCAAGTTGATACGACTGGCTGATGCCATGAGCTGACTCAACGAGATGCTGCAATGAGGAGACACAATGAGAGGGACAACAAGCATGGAATGGAGGTGGCTCAAGCCATTGGGTGAGGGGAGTGGCTGTGGCTCAAGCAATTGGGCCTCTGCCTCCCACATGGGGGGTCTCAGGTTCGGTTCCCAGTGCCTCCTAAAAGAAGACAAGTAGACACAGAGAGCACACAACAAACAGACACAGAGAGCAGACAGCAGCCTCAAACAATGAGGGGGAGAGAAATTTTTTTTTAAATCTTAAAAAAAAAAAAATACACTGAACATTTACACAAAATAACTATATGCTGGGCTACAAAGAAAGTCTTTACAAATTTCAAAGAATTAAACCATGTACAGTATGTTCTCTGACTACAAGGCAATTAAGATAAAAATCAATACTAAAAAAAAGATAATTATAAAATCACCATGGATGTAGAAATAAGAAATATACTTCTAAATTAGTGGTTCTTAAACTCAGTAGGAGAAATTAAAGAAGTCCCAAATAAATGGAAAGATATAACATTTTCATATACTTGAAGACTCAATATTTTATTTTATTTTATTTTATTTATTTATTTATTTATTTTACCGGGAGGTCCCAGGGATCAAACCCAGGTCCCTCCATATGGCAGACGGACGCCCAACCATTTGAGCCACATCTGCCCCCTCAATATTTTAAAAAGTCAGTTCTCTCCAAATTGATTGATAGAGTCAATGCAATCACAATTAAAATCCTAACAGGTTTTTTAAAATGGAAATTTATATGTTGATCCTAAAATTTGTATGAAAATGCTGTTTCAAGAGTAACCTGTACACTCTTGAAGAAAAGAAGGTCAAATATGGACAATCTCCTTTTCCTAGGCCAGTGGTTCTCAAACCTTAGCACGGATCAGAATCACCTTAAGAACTTGTGACTGCAGTTTGGATTCAGTAGGTCTGCAGTGGATACTGAAAATTTGCATTTCCCGCAAGTTCCCAGGTGATGCTAATGCAGCTAATCAGTGATGCAACGTTGAAAACCACTGTTCTAAATAAGCCATAGGTCAAAGAAGAAATAATAATGGAAATCAGAAAATATTTTGAGCCAAATGATAATGAAAACACCTTGTATCAGAGACTTTGTGGCAAACTAAAACCATGCTTAGTGGGGAATTAATAGTCTTAAATGCTGTAGTAGTTTGAAGCTTTTATGGACCCCAGAAAATCCTATCCTTAAAGTCAATCCATTCCTGTGGGTGTAAACCTGTGGAAGGTGGGAACTTCTTTTGATTAGATTACGTCAGTAGGTGTGGCCCAGCATGGGTCTTAATCCTCTTACTGGAGTCCTTTATAAATGGGATGAATACAGAGAGACACACAGAGAAGAGAGACCCAGGAGTTCAGAGGGGAATCCACAGAAAATGAGAGAGAAAGCCACGAGAGCAAGAAGCTGAAATCAACGGAACGCAAAAGAAAAGTGACGCCACCATTGTGCCCTGCCAAGTGACAGGAGTCTAGGATCGCCAACAGCTGGTCTTTGGGGAAGAAAGCGTCACCTGGTGAAGACTTGATTTGGACATTCTCCTGGCCTCAGACCCGTAAACTTATAAGCCAATAACTGCACCCTCTTATTATAAAAGCCAATCCATTTCTGATATATTGCTTTTGGCAGCTTTTAGCAAACTAAAACAAATACATATATAAGGACAGGAGAAAGGCTGAAAAATCAATGAGCTAAACATTATTCTCAAGAAGCTAGAAAAAAGACAGCAAACTAAACCCATAGAAAGTTGAAGGAGGGAAATAAAAAATGTAAAACAAAATTAATGAGATACAAAATAGACATACAATAGAGAAGACAAAGTCAAATGTTGGTTCTTTAAAATGACTACTAAAATCAATAAACTCGTAACAAGCCTGATCAGAAAAGAGAAAAAGAGAGAGCAAGAGGGAACAAATGACCAATGTCAGGAATGAAAAGAATCTCATAGGTACTAAAAATTAATAAGATGGCAGAGTAAACAACTTTTTACAGGATAATTTTGAAAATATAGATGGATTGGACAAATTCCTTGAAATCCCCACCTACTAAAACCAATATTGATAAGGGAAGTGCTGGGACCCTAACCCCCCTCCACAGAAACCCACAGCTTTAGGAAAATAAACTCCCCTTGGTCCCTTTCTCCCCTCCTCCTCCTCTTTCCTCCATGGAATCCATGTCAGGAAGGTAACCCTAAACAGATAATGACTCTTTTCCTCCCTAATAGACCTCTGCTTTTAGGAAGATAAGCTAACCTTGCTCCTCTGCTTTTGTAACCCTGCCTGCCTGCTTGCTCAGGAATTTGCTCGCTTAGTGTTCCTATATAAACTTATGAAAATCAAAAAACAGGGCTCAGAATTTGGAGACTGAATTCTCCTCTGGGCCCGCACGTAATAAAACTTCATTCATCTGTACCCTCAAGGGTACCGCTTGGGTTTCTTTCTGCCAGCCACAACAATATAAGAAGAAAAAGCACATCTTAAAAATAGAGTAAGTATTAAACTAATTGAAACCATGATTAAAAACCCATGATGAGGGAGCAGATGTGGCTCAAATGGTTGGGCGTCCGTCTGCCATATGGAGGGACCTGGGTTCGATCCCCGGGACCTCCCGGTAAAACAAAATATATATAGATAGAAGGCGCATGGGCTGCCAGGCTCTGTGTGCTGGTGAGCCACGCAGGGGAGAAACAAGACGAGATGCTCTGAAAGCCAGGAACCGAGGTGGCACAGGTGGCAGAACACTGCTCTCCTACATCGGAGGTCTCCAGGATCGAATCCTGCTGAAGACTGGAGGAGGAGGATAAGAAGAGATGGCAGGAAACAGACACAGAGAATTGCCCAGCGAATGGACGCAAAACAGCAAATGGGGAAGGGGTGGTTTAAAATGGGTAAAGTAAATAAATAAATCTTTAAAAAAAAAAAAACTTACCTGGCAGGGGAGATACCATGATCACGAAGGTGGTTTTCCCAGGGTGAGGCTTATCCATTGCACTCCGGATGTGCTGACCCCTGCGAGTTCCCCAAATGCGGGAAACTCGACTGCATAATTTGTGGTAGTGGGGGACTGTGTAGTGAGGGACTGCATTTGTGCTCTCCCCTGTAAAACAAACAAACAAACAAACAAAAAAAAAACCCATGATGGTTAATTTCCCTGTCAAGTTGGCTAAGTTATGGTATCCAATTGTTTCCTCAAGCAAGCACTGGCCTGATGCTTACTGTGAGGGTGATTCCTAGATAGATTTACATGATTAACAGTTCATTGTATGCATGGCTAACTGCATCTTCAATCAACAAAGGAGATAGCCCTCAGCAGTGAGGGAAGTCTCACCACCAATCAGTTTTCAGAGCTCTTTCAGAGGTCAGAAAGAAGAATTTCTGCCTTTTTGTCAGCCAGCCAGCTTCTCCTAGGGAATACATATTCACTTTCATCAGTTTCCATCTTGTGTTCTGCCATACAGAGTTTGGATGTGCCAGACTTCAGAATGACCTTTTTTGAAATTACCAGCTTGCAGCCTTCCCTACAGGATTCAGTCTTGGCAATCCCTACAGTTGCAGGAGCCAATTTCTATGATAAATCTCTTTATATAATCTTATCAGTTCTGGAGAATCCTGACCAATACAAAGCAAACTTCAGACCCAGGTGGCTTCATCAGTGAATTTTTCCAAACATGTAGGGAATACACAATGCCAACTGTTCTTAAACTCTGGCAAATACAAAATGAGAGAACATTCCCTCAACTTGTTTTTTAAAGCCAACATAATCTTGACACCCACACAAGACAAAAATTTCAGGCCAACTTCAATAATGATCACAGATATAAATATCCAAAACAAAATACCAGCAAATAGGATCCAGCAATTTATTAAAAGGATAATCTATCACATTTAAATTGAGTTTATTCCCAGAATGCAAGTTTTGTTCAACATTTGAAGATCAATATTTCACCACATTCATTGAAAAAAGAGAAAACTTATAGTATCATCTCAATAGATGGGGGAAAAGCATTTGACAAAACAACATCATTTCATTACAAAAATTCTCAAAATACTAGGAATAGGTAGTAATTTCCTCAATATCATAAAGGGCATCTACAAAAAACCCACAGGCAACATCATACTTAAGGGTGAAAGATGGGATGTTTCATACCTAAGATTAGGAACAAGATAATGATATTCACTCTTCTCACCTCTATTCAACATTTTACTAGAAGTTCTAGTCAGGGCAATTAAGCAAGAAAAAGAAATAAATATCCAGACTGGAAAGGAAGGAATAAAACTATCTCTATTCACAGATGACATGATCTCGTATACAGAAAATCCTAAGGAATCCACTAAAAAACTATTAGAATTAATAAATGAGTTTAGCAAGGTTACAAAATACAAGATTAATACACGAAAATCAACTGTATTTCTACACACATGCAATGAATAATCTGAAAATGAAATTAAGAAAACAATTCCATTCACAATAGCATCAAAAAGAATAAAATACTTAGTAATAAATTTAACAAAATAAATGAAAAACTTTTACTCTGATAACTACGAAAGATGATTGAAAGAAATAAAGAATATATAAATGGAAAAGCATCCCATGATCAAAGATTGAAAGACTTATTGTTAAGATGGCAGTACACACCAAATTTATATACAGATTCAATGCAATGCCTATCAGAATCCCAGCTGACTTGTTTGTAGAAACAGACAAGCTGATTCTAAAAGTCCTGTGGAATTACAAGGGACTCAGAATAGCCAAAGCAATCCTGAAAAAGAAGAATAAAATTTACTACAAAACAATGATAATCAAGACAATGGCTCTGAAACATGGATACACATACAGATCAGTGGAATGGAACTGAAAGTCCAGGAATAAACCCATGTATCTATTTGTGGTCAACTGATTTTCAACAAGGGTTCAAAGACATTCAATGTGGGAAAGAATAGTCTTTTCAATAAAGCGTGTTGGGACAACTGGATATCCACATGTAAAAGAATGAAGTTGAACACTTACTTCCCTCAATATTCAAAAATTAATTCAAAATTGATCAAAGACTTAAGTGTTAGAGTTTAAATTATGGGAAACATTGGGGTAAATCTTCATGACCTTTGATTTGGCAATGAATTCTTAGATATGATGCCAAAGGTATAAGAAACAAAGGATAAAATAGATAAATTGGACTTCATCAAAATTAAAATGTTTGTATTTCAAAGCTCAGCATCAGGAAAGTGAAAAGACAACATGCAGAATGAAAATATTTGCAAATCATATACGTGATAAAGTACTTGTATCCAGAATATATAAAGAACTCTTATAATTCAATAATAAAAAAGACAAATAACCCAATTTAAAAATGGGCAGTTTCTGAGTAGACATTTTTCCAAGGAATGTATGCAAACGAACATTAAGTACATGAAAAGATGCTTGGTGTCACTGGTCATCAATGAGATGCAAATCAAAACATAATTAGATACCACCTCACACACACCAGGATGGCTAGAGTCAAAAAGTCAGATATCAAGATGTGGAAAAATTGGAAGCCTCCTGCACTACTGTGGGAATGTAAATGAGTGCAGGCACTTTGGAAACATAGAGGTACCATATTACCCAGAAATTTTACTCTTAGGTACATAACCAACAGAAATGAAAACATATGTCCATGCAAAAACTTGTACTCGATTGTTCATAGCAGCATTATTCAAAATATCCAAAAGGTGGAAACAACCCAAATGTCCATCAGCAGATGAACAGATAAGCACAATGTGGTATATCCGTACAATGGAATATTTGTTAGCCATAAAAAGAAATGAAGTAGTAATACATTCTGCAGCATAGATGAGCCTTGAAAACATGCAATGTAAAAGAAGCTAGTCACAAAAGACCACATGCTCTATGATTCCTTCATATGAAAGTCCAGAATAGGGAAATCTATAGAGACAGAAAATAGATTAGTAGATTAGTAGTTGCGTAGGACTGGTGGTGGGAGTGGGGACACAGCGAGGGATAGCTAAAGGGTACTGGGTTTCTCTCTTTCCTTCCTTTCCTTCCTTTCCT
>JAKSZT010054400.1:2586390-2628785 GCA_026826555.1 Tolypeutes matacus
CTTCCTTCCTTCCTTCCTTCCTTCCTTCTCTCTTTTTCTTTCTTTCTTTTTCTTTCTTTCTTTTCTTTCTTTCTTTCTTTCTTTCTTTCTTTCTTTCTTTCTTTCTTTCTTTCTTTCTTTCTTTCATCTTTCTCTCTCTCTTTCTCTTTCTATTGTCCCTCTCTCTCACCTTTCCCTCCCTCCCTCCCTCCCTCCCTCTTTCCTTCCTTTCCTTTTTTGGAAAATTTGAAAATGCACATACCTTAGCATACAAAATTCAATTTCTAGGTATAACCCTTAAAGAAACTCTTGCACATGTCCCCAGAAGACAAACTCTAGAATACTCTCTAACTGTCATGAAAACTAGAAACAGCACTAAAGTCCATCATATCAGAAAATGGATAAATAAATTATGATATATTCAGCAATGAAAATAATTACTTGTACCAACTTGGATGAATCTCTGGAATACCATCTTGAGAGAAAAAAAATAACTAGCAGAAGAGAAACACAAAATTATTCCATTTATGTTATAAACAGACATGCAGTTAAACAATATGCTGTTTAGGAAAATAAACATATATGGTAAAATATAAAGAAAGGCAAGTTAATGACCTAAAATTCATGAGCATGGTTACTCTGATGGAGGAGAGAAGGGGACGGGATTGGGTAGAGGTGTTAGGTCCCAAAGCTGGGCTTTGGGGCATAACCAGAGATGTAGAGGAAAAAAAAACTTTAACACAAGAGTTAGGCAGAACTTATGTTTATTATATATGCACATAGGAGCCAAGGTAGGTCTAAAGCGACTCAGACCCGACTCCCTGTGCTGCGGTTTTACTCTTGCTTAAATACCTAAGTTACTACTTAGCATTTGCTTTGATGATGCATTAGCTGTTATGCATACGGATGAACATACATAGCTAGTTATATAATTGTATGATTAGTATGTTCAGGAAATCACGCTTGCACATACATTGCATGATCAAAAAGAGGTGGGGATTTTACTATGTTAATTAAGCAAGGTGAAGTGAGGACAGCAAGAGGCTGCTTCTGTGCAGGCCAACCAGTTGAAACTGGTTTTCCTACTTCATTGCTTCAACAGGATGTTCTTGACCACCAAAAGTGGAATTTGGCACCAAGAGAGGGTTGCATCTCATTACCTACTCATTTACATATAATTCATTTCTTTGTATCCTAGCAACAGGGAAAGAAACAAGTTACTTTTAAGTATTCAGTCATCCTACATCCATCAGAGGTACCCAGTGGACTTTAATAAGTAATGGTAATTCTGTTTTAACTCGATGATGAACACCCGGGTATTTATATCTTATTTTTCATTAATTTGTTTCTATTCAATATTTAACAAAACCAATGTTTTTTTTTAAGACTACTTAGATAAATTGAAGAACTTTTCACTAATGTAAATAAAAAGAATGCATTTTAGGCTAAAGAAGGCAATTAACAGTGAAAATTGTGGTAAGACCAATAATATCTTAGATACAAGTAACAAAGTTGGAACAGTGAGGAAAACAAAGACATATTCATATACTTCTAGAAATATAAAACTAAAGAGGAATAAGGAGGAAGGGTTTGTTAAACTGAAGACAGACACTAAAAGTAGATAAGGTTATCTAAGGAACTAGTATGGAATATGGATAAATTTGTCACATTTAGCTTTTTTCTGGAGTTTCCTTTCTTCCTTAATGTTGCCATACCTTTTTTTTTTTTCATTTGAAAATTTTATTGAAGTATATCACTCATACATGACCACACATAAACAACAAGTGTATAGGAAAAGTTGTGAACTTACCAAACAAACTTGGGTATCATCATACAGGATGCCCATACATCACCCCACCACCAACACCTTGCATTGTTGTGAAACATTTGTTACAAAATATGAAAGAGCATCATTAAAATGTCATAACTAACTATAGCTTATATCTTACATTTGGTGTATTTTTCCCCCAGCCCACCGGATCATTAACACCCAATTTTAGCATTATATATTTGTTATATTTCATGAGAGAACATACTCATAATTGTTTTGTTAAAGAGTCCATCTGCCACCACTGGATTCCCCGTGTTATTCAGTCCCGTGCTTTGTACAGTCCACTCGGTGGCTCTCATTTTCATCACAGAGTTGTGTTGTCATCACCTCCATCAATTTTAAAACATTTTCATTACTCCAAAAGGAAAAATCCCATACCCTCTTATACCCCCTATTGTTGTCCCTTATATTTGATGTAATATATTCCTTGCTATATTACTGTCAACCACCATCCACAAGTTACATTGGTCACAATCCCCCCGTGCATCACCACACTCCCAACACTGGTTTTCATCTTGGCTTCTTCGTCTCTCTGTCTCTCGCCCTCTTGGATTATGTATGGCACTCTCCTGGTCTACAGATCCCCATAGCAGCTCTCCCAGTTTTTTGCCCTTCCTCTGTTGTTTTTGTGAGAGAGTTGAGCCCTGCCTACCTACTCTGATGCCATCTTCCCAGAAGTCCCTGTTGCCATACCTTTTTAATCATTAAAGCAAAAGAGTAACCACATCTATCTATTCTACCAATGTCTTACATTTAAGTCACATCATGAAGGCATAAATCAAAGTATTAGAATTTACTTGCAGCCTCCACATTCATTTCTATTCCCAGCTATATGTAACAATTTTATTTTAATGGCTTGTGAAGATTATTTATCTTAGCGAGGACAATCTAACAATTTATCTTTAAAATTTTAGGTTGTATAGCATCCCAACAGACTCTGAAAAAAATAGGATATAATTTATTGTTTTGGCACCAAGTAAAACAGGATATGATTGAGTAGATCCTCAAGTCTTTTACTGGAAACTCACTCCTTAGCCCTGCCAATCTTCAGCACCATCTTTTCCTTTGTCTTCATCATCGTCATAATCTTATTCTTCACCTCCGCTTTCCTCGATGATGTATCCCCAGTTCCATCAACTTCTAACGTGAGTGGAGCTAGGGTTGAGTAGCTGTGGTTGTTGACCAATTGCAGTCTCTGCTTGTGCTGGCAAAGGTGTTGCAGCCCATGCAGGTATAACTTGAATCTTATTTCCTGTAAGCAAGAGTTGCTGAAGCTGGATGATGACACTTGTTTGATGACAGGAGCTTGTAGTCCACCAGGCTGCATTGATGTTATAACCTGCTCTTGTGGAACCACTGACCGCTGAGGTTGAAGGATGTTCTGGGCACCACTGACTGCTCTGAGCCCCTTAAGAAGCTGGCCTGAATTTGTTTGTATTTGTTGAGCAGGAGTCACAATCACAGGGAGTGCCAAGGGAAGCAGCTGTAGCAGCAGCTCTCAAGTCTGATGCCTTCAAATGTTGTATCAGCTTACAACCAGGAACAATAACTTGAGGTGCTGCAGCTTGCTGGGGTGCAGGAATGAGGGCCTGCTAGGTCTGTACTTGGTGCCGTACAGACTGCTGTGGTTGAGCTTGCCGGTGGCAGCACTGCTGCTGCTGAACTTGCAATACAAGCTGCCGCTCCTCCAAAAGAAATCCATCTGCTGCCCTCGACTGCATTAGCTTCGCCTCCCATGAAGGTTTTAGTTCCATCAGGACTTGTTCATCCATTCCTTCCCCCAGAAAGAGATGTCTCACATCATTCACGACATCCTCAATCTCAGAGCAGTCTAATTTAGGCACAGTGTTCGTATTTGCTGAGCTCTCCATTCCCACACACAATACAAACGGAGGGGGGAGGGGAGCTCCGAGAAGACAAAATCAAAACAAAACCAAGAAAGAAAGAAAAAAAGCCAAAACACCTGGAATGTGACCCGAGCCACTGCAAGATTAGAGAGAACATTTAAACAAAACCGGATCCTGAAGGAGTAGGAAGGGGAACGGCGAGAGGAGGGAGGGTAGCAGGGCACCCCTCCTGGAGCTAACAGCCTCGAGAATCAGTCTTCAGGGGTCTGGGGGACATTGCCTGCTCCTCACTCCACACCAAGGATTGAAACTGCCACTTGTCACAGCTCCAGCCCAGGGGATGAAAATATTCCAAAATTGACTGTGGTAATGACTGCATATACCTGTGAATAAAAACCATTAAATTGTGTACTCTAAATGGGTGAACCATTTACATCATGGTTTACTGAACATGTTAAGCCATTGTTGAGACCTATCACTCAGGAAAAAAAGCTTCCTTTCAAAATATTACTGCTCACTGATAACTGATAATCCATCTGGTCACCAAGAGCTCTGATGGAGAGGTACAATGAGACTGATGCTGTTTTCATGCCTGCTGACACAACGTCCATTCTGCAGCCCATGGATCAAGCAGTCACTTCAACTTTCAAGTCTTATTATTGAAGAGACCCATTTTGTGAGACTTTAGCAGCCATAGATAGTGATGCCTCTGATGGATCTGGGCAAAGTCAGGTGAAAATCTTCTGGAAAGTATTCACCATTCTAGATGCCAGTAGGAACATTCATGATTCATGGGGGGAGGTCAAAACAGCAACACTAACAGGAGTTTGGAAGAAGTTGGTTCCAATCCTCACGGATGACTTTGAGGGGTGCAAGACTTCAGTGAAGGAAGTAACTGCAGATGTGGTGGAAATAGCAAGAAAACTGGAATTAGAGCTGGAACCTGAAGGTGTGACTGAATTGCTGCATTCTCATGATAAAACTCGAATGGACGAGGAGTGGTTTCTTGAGATGGAATCTCCTCCTGGTGAAGATGCTGTGAACATTGTTGAAATGTCAACAAAGGACTTGGTATATTACATCAACTTAGTTGATAAAGCAGTGACAGAGTTTGAGAAGATTCCAATTTTGAAAGAAATTCTACTGTGGGTAAAATACTATCAAATAGCATCACAGCTACAAAGAAATCATTCCTGAAAGGAAGAGTCAATTGATGCAGCAAACTTCATTGTTGTCTTATTTTAAGAAATTGCCACAGCCACCCCAACCTTCACCTTGTGAGTCAACAGCCATCAACATCGAGGCAAGACTCATCACCAACAGAAAGATTATGACACGCTGAGGGCTCAGATGATGGTTAGCATTTTTTAGCAATATAGTATTTTTAATTAAGGTGTGTACATTGTTTTTTTAGGCACAATGCTGTTGTGCACACTAAAAAAGAAAATAGCAAGTGTGTAGAGATAGTTTGACATGAATACTTCACAGTTTAAAGTTCAAGGGATTTTTCTGAGAATCCGCAAATAAATGAAACTATTTTCTTTGGTGACCAGCCACTCAAAGCTGAATACTTCAACTGGCCTCTTCAACTGGCTAGCTAATAAGCAGCTTAGGAAAGGAAAACAACTTTTCCTAAGCTGTGTTTTTTTTCCTTCACTCCCTCTTTTTTTGGTACTTAAATCCTGGTTTTAGTGTATCAGAGGAAATGTAATCAATCTATTGATTGATCTCCCTTGTATATAAGCAAATTAGCAGGCTAATAATTAACTATATTTCATTGAGTTATTCTTTGACAGGTCATTATAGCCTTATGATTTCAACCGATAATTTCAATTAAAAAGTATTTCAGAAAGGTAAACAGCCATTGGAAATGCTTTCTTTTAGACATGTAATATGAATGATAACAAGAAGTGTACAGGATCTAAATGAAGAAAACAATAAGGACATTTTAAAAAGGCCAGAATAAATAAGCGGACATATTATGTTCCTGGATGGAAATAGTCTATGTTGTACCAATCTCTAAATTTACTGAAATCTCAATAAAAATCTAAAATTCATAAAGAGCTCCTATAAAAAATAAGAAAAAGGACAACAAAACAGAAAAACTAGCAAGAGCTGCGAATAGAAAATTCTCTAAGGAGTAACTGTAAATGGCTGACGAATTAATGAAAAGAAGCTTAAATTTATTAATAGGGCAAACCAAGATCAATGTACAAGAAAGGTCAGTTGCATAGTTATCATTTTAATAATGGGAGAAACAAGTATCTATCATTTGAGAAATAACGAAACATATTAGGAAAGGTCATATTACATAGTCACTAAGAATAATAAGTTAGCTCTCTATGCACTATAAAGCATATTTTTATAATTTTTAAAATTGCCAAAAATAGATACGATATTTTATGCTAAATACCATGCTACACAGTAATGCTTACACGTGTCTGTGTGCATATGTGTGTGTGTTAATGCCAAGGAAGCTCTGAAGGCTCTTGTCTCTGAATGGAGAAAGCGCGGCCTCGAATCATTTTCATTTTCCTGAACTGGCTCTCAGCCTTTCCCGCCTTGGTCCACGCAGGGGTCGAGGTGCTTTGGGGATGTCATGAGCTGAGATGGCCGGTAGGTGGCAGAAGGGGACCACATAACAAAGGCGACCCGCGCGCTCGCTCTTGCTCTCCCCTTTTGTGCATTAAGGATTTGGCTGTAAACTCACTGATGACCTCAGTATAACCCAAGCAACCGCCCTTCGCCCTTTCAAGACTCGGCTTCCCCCGACGCCTTTTGGGAGGATTAATCGGCCATAGAGACACCCTTTCTTTCTTTAAGAACTATCACCATCACCTACATCCATCCATCCACCACACATGCATTTCAACCGCCCACTGCTGAGTTTATGAATTCAGTTGGGGGACTAACTGCCACACTCAGTCTGCTCTTGGCTTGGACTGGGAAGGGTGGACTTAGAAACTGGGTAGCCACTGAGGGATTGTCCAGGCTTGGACAAAAGCCCAGTAAGGCCGAGAGAAACCAGTCCACAGAGAAAAAGAAGATAAGAGCATGCAACCAGATTGATAGCTAATAAGTGTCTAGTGCTGGCACTGCTTTCACACGGATGAGCTCATTTAACCCTCACCACAATCCTGTGGGGTAGGAACTTGAGGTATTCTCATCAAGGCTGAGGACTCTCTAAGTGGTGTAGTAATTTGCCCAAGACCACACAGCCTGAAAGGGTGCCCTCAGGATTCGCTCCTCTGGCTTAACTCCAGAACCACGCCACTGCCCACAAGGCCACCAAGGACAGCTAAGTGCTCACAAGCCCACATCAGAGATCGTGTGGCTTCCGAGAGCAGGTGGGGGTCCTGCAGAGTTGACCAATTGCTGCCCGGTTTCCCCGTGGCGGTCCTCTTCCCGCAGACACCTGGCTGAAACTTTGCCCTGCAATCTTACATCAAATACCTTCCCTTGCTACGTTTGTTTTTAATTCAGGCTATGTTTATAGTGGATTTCTGTTGCTTGCAACTAAAAGACACTTAGTGGATTTCTAATGCTGCTCTTATCTAAATGAGAAAGAAACTGAAATTTGTTTTCAATTTTTTCCACCCCAAATTTCTCTGTCCTGCCCTCACGCCCCAGGTTGGACCCACAGGGGTTTCATCTAAGATTAGGGTTGTCAGGACAGGCAATGCTTGGGAGCACAGCTCTAGCAGCTGGATGACCTATGGCATTTCCACTAAGCCCCACCCTGTGGCCCTGTGAGGAGGAAAGTGAAAATCCCTCTGGGAGAGATCAGTCTTTCCAGCTGTAGGTGGTAAAAGGAGAACAAGGAGGAACTCCCAAACTCTAAGAATTGTCAAGGAAATCATGCTTTCTGTTGTGTTTGGATTAAGTAAGAGTGGTTTTATTTTCTTTCTACAGCTGTCTAAGAAGGGCCTGCCAAAGTGTTCTCTGCATCATGAGAGAACCTCAACAATATATATAGTGGGAGAGAAATTAACTTCATTTATAGCTTGAGTAGATTGTTTCCCATAATAGTCATATTCAACAGCCAATAGAACAAATATGGTTTTCTATAACAGACATATTACCAATGTTATAGAGGATTAAACAAAATTTTATTCTTAAACTTTTGGGAAGTTGAATCATGATGACAAGAGATAGAATATATATATAGATTTACACTTGAGTCAAATCTTTGTTCCCTCTGTCTAGTCATTTTGTTTATAAAACTCCTCGTTCACTAGTATGTAAATATTCTTTCATCTTCTTTTCTTTATCTTTGCTGAGCAAGAAGTTTTCAACAGAGTACTTACATTTTTAAAGAAATTATGTCAACAATAATCCAATCATTCACACTGAAAACAATCACAGCTTATATTTCTTTTTTTAATTTTAATTTCTATCGAAGCTTTAAATTACATAAATGTTACATCGAAAAGGTAAGAGATTCCCATATACCCCACCTCCTGCCCCTCCCACAGTTTTCCACATTAACAACCTCTTTCATTAGTGTGGCACATTTGTTACAATTGATGAGCACATTTTGAAGCACTGCTCCTAACCATGGGCTATAGTTTACGTTATGTCTTACACTTTGCACCACCCAATTTTATAGGTTTTGACAAACTGTATAATGACCTGTATCTGTCATTGCAATGTCATTCAGAACAATTCCAATGTCCCCAAAATGCCCCATGTTCCACCTATTCTTCCCTCTCCCTCCCCTCAGAACGTCTGGGGACCATTGCCTTTATATCAATGATACAAGTTCTTCCATTGCTAGAATAATAAGTCTATTTTAGTCCATATTTGCATTCCACCCATATGTTTGTTTATTCCTTAATATTGAGGATTTGGGGATGATGGTGCCCACTCTGTTTCTGATTGAGAGGGGGCTTAGATCCCATGGGGCAGATGCATAGAACTGTCTTGCTTGCAGTTGTAAATACTCTCTGTTTTTTGGGATGGGCATTGTCCGTCATCATCCTTTTGTTAGTTGTCCTGGGCAAGTCCAATGAACTGGAGAGTAGGTGTTGCAACTCTGTTGAGCTTTAGGGCTCTACTGGCATATGAACAGACCGAGGATTTAAGTCTCTGGGACATATATTTAATGAGTATTGTGCTAATTATAGGTTTAAATAAGAGGGGCAGAAGAGCCATGTGTAGGGAAATTATAAGTGAGTGTAACTTTGTTACATTGGGGAACACATATTCCAAAGTAAGGCCCACTGACAGGGTGCCGAATTCCCGAGATTGTCTGTCCAGCCTATAGTGCCTAGACGTCTCTAGAGTCCTCAGGAGAACCCCTGCTTGAGGTACTGTTTATGGTAATCAATGAGATCCTGCTGAGACGTGTATAAGTGTAATCTCTGGAATGACCTCCTGACTCACTTTGAAATCTCTTAGCCATAAAAGCTCATTTGTATTTAATATTTCCCCCTTTGGGTCAAGGTCTTTTTCCAAATGCATTGCTAGTTGGTGCCTGGTAATAATCCCTCAGTGCCAGGGAGGTTCATCCCCAGGAGTCATGTTCCACACCAGTGGGGAAGGTAGTACATTTATATGCTGAGTTTGGCTTTGAGCAACAAGGAAGCTTTCAGGAGGTAACTTTGAGGCGATATTTAATACAAGGCTAAGTTTCAATTTCACCAGAACAAGTGAAAGTACAACCATCAATATCAAGGGCCTGCCGTAATGGTCTGTCCTTCTTTGCTAGGCACTGCCCACGTACTTGGGGGATTCTTGCCACTCTATTAGAGAATGTAGCAGAACTTCCCAGGATGAGAATTCAAAATCCTTTCGGTTATTGTGTGAGTCTCCACCCACCGAGACAATGCCCCATGACTACTTGAACATATTCATATACCATACAGGCATGTCCCAGGTACACCCCTCCCCACAAATCCCTCCAGCATCAACACCCCACACCAGTGATCCTCCCCTGCTAGAGTTGTGACCCTTCTGTGATCCAAAACCTCCCCAAAAACAAAGCCCCCTGTGTTAGTCAGCCAAAAGGGGTGCTAATGCAAAATACCAGAAATAGGTTGGGCATTATAAAGGGTATTTATTTGGGGTAGAAGTCCACAGTTACCAGGCCATAAAGCTTAAGTTTCTTCCCTTACCAAAGTCCATTGACACGTGTTGGAGCAAGACAGCTGCCGACGTTTGCCAGGGTTCAAGCTTCTTGGGTTCCTCTCTTCCTGGGGCTGTGTTTCTCCCTGGGCTTAGTGCCTCTGTTTCCTCCACAAGGTCAGCTGTAGACTAGGAGGCTCTCTAGGCTTTGCTTCTCTCCACAAAGCCAGCTGTGAACTCTCAGGTGAATGGCTCGTCTCTATCCCGGGGCTTTCTCTCCTTCCTCATGACCAAGCTCCTCCGTCTGCTCGCCTCCCCTGCTCCAGCATCAAAACTTCAACATCAGAACTACTCTCTCTGTCTTTTGCCTTGATTTTTATATTTGATTCCCCCACCCATCAAGGGGTGGGGCTCAATGCCCTCCTGATGTGGCCTAGTTAACGCCCTAATCATAATTTAATCATGCCCAGATTAGCAGACCAGTTTACAAGCATAATCCAATATATATTTTTGGAATTCATAATTACATCAAACTGCCAAATGGCTACACCCCCAAAAAATAAATAAAATTAATAAGAAAATATAACGAATAATAGCAAGTGTAATACAATAATAAAAATTGGTTTTCATTGTGTCTTTAATCACCATAAGATCTGTTATCTTTTATGTACAGTGACAATTTCTTCTGTATGTTACACCAGTGTCTTATTTTTTCGCTTTAGCTTCAAAGAAGCCTTAGATTACAGAAAAGTCACATAGAAAATATGGGGGTTTCCATATACCCAACTCCCTCGCCCTCTCCCACTCTCCCCTATTAATAACATTTTACATGTGTATGACACATTTGTTACAATTGATGTAAAAATATTACATAAAAAAATAACATGGTTAATTGCAATTAACCATGGTCAATGGTTTACATTATGGTTTACATTTTGTACTGGACGCGTTTACAGGTTTTGACAAAATTTAAAATGGCCTGAATCCATCATTGCAAGATCATACAGAACAATTCCAAAGCCCTAAAAATTCCTTATGTTCCATCTATTCTATTTTTCCCTCCCCTTCCCATGGAAACTATGGTAAACACTAAGTTTCAATTTTTGAAGAATAAGGTACATAGTTACATGCAATAATATTGAGGGCTTGACATATTGGTCTGTTTTCTTTTATTAGGCACTGCCTATGTTCTCGAGAGATTCTTGCTCCTCTAATTGAGAACATAGCAGGACTCCCCAGGATGGGAGTTTAATATTTTCTTGTTTATTGTGTGGGTATCCACTCACTGAGATAACACACTTTCATATTCCACAGAAGCCTGCCCCAGGTGCACCCCTATCCCACATATCCCCCACCCCTAACACCCTGCCCTAGTAACCCTCCCCTGCCACATTTGCCAAAAGAACATTCCCACCATTATAGTTTTAACCAAGTTTCATCCCAAGATCACCTGTTCCTTCCTCCAGCCAACCCCCACCCCAGTTCCATGGATAGTCCAACCCAACCCCCCACCCTAATTCTCCCTCACATTCCAGCACCTTCGAACCCAATCACATCACAGCACCACTATTACCCCATCCTCTGCCCAACCATCCCCTTCCACCTTATTATAGATTTTGCCCATATTGAGCATCGGCTCACCAATCTCTACTCCCTTTCTGTTTCCTGAAAACCTATCTTCCAGACTTTAGCTCTGCGAGTCTGCTCAGTTTGCTTAAGTTATATCTATGAGGTTATGTAATATTTGTCCTTCATTGACTGGCTTACTTCACTCAACATAATGTCTTCAAGATTCATCCATGTCCTGTGTGTTAATAATGCATTCCTTCTTACAGCTGAGTAATATTCCATTGTATGTATATACCACAATTTGCTTATCCAGTCATCTGTTGATGGACAGTTGGGTTGCTTCCAACTTTTGGCAATAGTGAATAATGCCACTATGAAAATTGGTGTGCATATATTTGTTCGTATCTTTGCTTTCAATTCTTCTTGGTATATACCCAGAAATGGGATTGCTGGGTCATATGGCAGTTCTATAGTTAGCTCCCTGAGGAAGTGCCAAACTGTTTCCACAATGGCTGCACCATTCTACATTCCCAACAGCAATGGATGAGTGTTCCCTTTCTTCCACATCCTCTCCAACAATTGTAGTTCTTTGTTTTTTAATAGCCGCCAGTCTAATAGGTATAAGATGACATCTTACTGTAGTTTTGATATGCATTTCCCTAAAAACTATTGATGTTGAGCATCTTTTCATGTGCTTTTTAACCATTCATATTTCTTATTTTGGAGAAGTGTCTATTCAAATCTATTGCCCATTTTTAAAATGGGTTGTTTGCTTTATTACTTTCAAGATATAGTATTTCTTTATATATGCTGGATATTAGGCCCTTATCAGATAAGTGGTTACCAAATATTTTCTCCCATTGAGTAGGCTGCCTTTACACTTTCTTAACAAACTCCTTTGAAGCACAAAAGTTTTAATTTTGAGAAGGTCCCATTTATTTTATCTTTTATTGTTCACACTTTGGGTGTAAAGTTTTATGAAACCATTTCCTACTATAAGATCTTATAGATGCTTCTCTATATGATCATCTAGGAGTCTTATGGTCTTGGTTCTTATATTTTGGTCTTTAATCCATTTTGAGTTAATTTTTGTTAATTTTCCAAGCACCATTTGTTGAAGAGGCCATTCTCCTCCAGTTGAGTGGGCTTGGTGACCTTGTCTAATATCAATTGACTGTATATGTGAGGATCTATATCAGAACTCAATTCAGGTCCATTGGTCAGTGTATCTATCCTTGTGCCAATACCATGCACTTTTTTTTTCTTTTTTTTTTTTTACCGGGAGGTCCCGGGGATCGAACCCGGGTCCCTCCATATGGGAGACGGACGCCCAACCAGTTGAGCCACATCTGACCCCCATGCACTTTTGACTATTGTAGCTTTGCAGTATTCTTTAAAGTCAGGTAGTATGATTCTTCCAATTTTGTTTTTCTTTGTCAATATGTTTTTGGCTATTTGGGGCCCCTTGCCCTTCCAAATAAATTTCATAATTAGTTTTTCCAATTCAGGAAAAAAATGCTGTTTTAATTTTTATTGGGATTGTGTTAAATCTGTAATGGGTAGGACAGACATCTTAATAATGTTTGATCTTCCAGTCCATGAACATGGAATATTCTTCCATTTATTTAAGTTTTCTTTGATTTCCTTTAACAATATTGTGTAGTTTTCTGTGTACAAGTCCTTTATATCTGTAGTTCAATTTATTCTTAGGTATTTGATTCTTTTAATTGCTATTGTAAATGAATTTTTTCTTGATTTCCTCCTCAGATTGCTCATTATTGGTGTGCAGAAATACTACTGATTTTTGTGTGTTGTCTTATATCCTGCCACTTTACTGAACTCATTTATCAGCTCTGGAAGCCTTGTTGTAGATTTCTCAGGGCTTTCTATGTATAGGATCATGTCATCTGCAAATAGTGAAATTTTTACCTCATTCTTTCCAATTTGGATGCCTTTTATATCTTTTTCTTGCCTCAGTGCTCAAGCAAGTACTTCCAATGCAATGTTAAATAAGAGCAGTTACAGTGTCCATCTTTGTCTTGTTCCACATCTTAGAGGGAAAGCCTTTAGCATTTCACCATTGAATATGATTTTAGCTGTGGGTTTTTCATATATAGCCTTTATCATGTTTTCTTGGTGTCTAGGTATCTGTTTATCTTAATGGGCTTATTCAGAAGGTTAGCTTCTCTTTCTACTCTAGGATTTTGTTTTGTTTTGTTTTGTGTTAATGTCCCCTTTTGATACTTGGTTCCACTTATTCATATCATTGTAGTTGTCTGGGTTCCCTTGAAAGAATATTAAGATCATAGTAAAGGAAAGAGAGAAGAAGAGAAAAAGAATAATAGTAATAATTTTTTAAAAGATAGGAAAGGACCACAAAAGAACCAGTAAAATAAATAATAAGAGTGAAAAATCATAAAAAATCAAAAGGGATAAGAATAAAAATGATGGAATAAAAAATGAAGCAAGAAAAAAATAGAGTAAAATAAAAGATTGGAAAGATGAGAAGAAGGAAAAAAAAAGGAGGGGGGGGGAATGAAAACCAAACAAGAAAAAGTGGAATGAAAGAAAAGCAAAGTTTTATGAAGAGGGAAAAATGAAAGAAAGAAAAGAAATAAAGAAACTAAGGAGAAAAAATAAGGAAAAGAAAAAAAGGAAACAAAGAAAGAGAAAAATGAACAAGCAGAAAAAGAGCCCAGTAAAAGCAGGCTCCCCTCTTAGGTCCTAGGAACCATCTCAGGCTGCCGATGCTCAGCAATCAACCACCCTGCAGCCTGCCCTCCATAGGTAAGGTACCTGGTTTTAGCAACTAAAATAAAGAATAACAAAACAAAAAATAATAATAACAAATAAAAATAACAGATTGAAAAACCTAAACCAAAAATATCTCAGTCTATAAGTTCTCTGTCATAAGGTGCCAGCTGGGTGCTGACAACACAGTGGATCACTTTCTGGATCCCTTCTCTTAGGAGGTACCAGGAATCAAACCAGGGACCTAGTTTATGCAAGGGAGGCATTCCTCCACTGAACTTCTCTACAGGTTAGGTAGGCTTCTGAAAACCGGCTCTCCGCCCATTTCCCTCAGATAAGTTCGTCTTCTAACAGTTTGCCGGCAATCTCCCCTGGCTTCCTTCTCTCCTGGCTGCTTAGGAACCTGTCTCCGCCTACCCCCTCACTGACCTCATTGTGACAGCCTGCTGATCAGATCCCCTTTCTCTCTCCCTGGGGCCGCTTCAGTGCTGGCTGCTTGTTTTTTTTGTTTTGTTTTGTTTTTTTTTTTGAGATTCAAAGGGTGCTCAGATGGCCAAATTTACTGAAGAGAAACCACTCTCCACCCTCCTCCAGACCCCCCTTCCTCCCAGGGAGGAGAACATTCTTTCCCCACTCAGCTGGCTGCAGTGAGCCAGGGGTTTTACCGAGGCCATTTGCCTTGAGAGTGGGGTATATGTGCCATTCCCAGCCACAGGGGTGAGTAACTCATAGTTTTCATTTGGCCTCTTTTTCTCTCCATCCCTCTCCCTCCTGGATGATGTAAAGAACTCTCCTGGTCTGCAGATCCCCAAAGCAGCTCCCTCTGATAGCTTTTTGCCCTTCCTCCATTGTTTTTATGGGAGAGTTGAGCCCTGCCTACTTACTTCAACACCATCTTCCCAGAAGTCCCACAGCTTATATTTCTAAAATTAAGGTTTCCAGAGTTAGACTAAAAAAATCAACAATTTAGAATTCCAACATCTACAGAAAATATCTTAAAATGATAGTATGGTTGTAGAAAAATGGGAGGAAGCCATGGTTTTTGTCAATAGTCTTAACCACAGATGGCAAAAGCCTGGCACAAATGCGATTATTCTCTCTCTAGTACCGTAACAGAGATCCTTAGTCCATGAGAAGAGCCTTTCTCACTGAGACTGGACAACGACTCAAATTCTCAATGCAGTAACCCAGGAAGCCACTATTAAGCTCTTAGTGACAGCATCCTATTCAGTATCTGTATCGGTCTGTGTTCTCTGTTGTAAATTACAGAATCCTTTGGCTAATTTATGGAGGAGGACAGTTATGAATGCTTACTAATAGCTCACGAATTCATTGGAAGGACTAGAGATATATAGTCTAGCCTGAATTTCAGCTCAAAAGAACTTACCTGCTAAGGAAGCTGTTGACATCATGGCCCCAGAAGACTGATGCTCCTTGCCATGATCAGGAAACTGCTGAATCAACAACCATGCTAGCTTGAGAATAATAAAATCCACTGTGCTTGTCAAAAGGTCCGCCCTTCCTGCACAAGACTGCCCACTTGTTTTGCTCAAGGATCCTTCAAAGACTCATGACAGTCCCCCTGCTTGGTAAAGCCTACATCAAATGCGGAGCTCTAGCTGCAAGCGACTCTGGAGAATGCAATAGATTTCTACCACTACAGAGCAAGAAGGCATGCTAGAAGGGGACTGGTACTGAGTGAACCAATCTGTAGTATAGCTTCACCATCTCTGTATTGTTACATGTAGGAAGAAAGATTGATATCATTGGAAAGGACTGCAAGACACAAAAATTAGAATCAGAAGTTGCAATTTGGTAGTGTTTATCCAGCACTGTCCAGGAAAGAAGTTACCTGTTCAGACAGATGTCCAATCCTCTCTACAAGTAAACCATTTTAGAGGACAGAGACACTTTGGATGAGCATGATTTGATGTAGGATGGCCAGCCATCCTGGCTTGTCCAAGACTGTAGGTTTCCCCAGACACAAGACTTTTGGAAAAATCCCAGACAAACCAGGACGAATTGGTTTTCCTGACTTAACGACACTAACCATTAGCATCAATGAACTAACTCACATGGCTCAAGTTCTACTCTTGCCAAGCACATTTCTAATGATAGTTTGTCTTTCCAGGTGTGTGGGGATAATTTCCCAAAACACAGTTAGCACAATGTCTGGCATATAGTAAGCACACAATAAATGCTTATATTTTTATTTATTTATTTTTATTTTTATTTTTTTTAATTTATTTATTCATTTATCCCCCCCTTGCTGCTTGTGCTCGCTGGGTCAGCTAACCACGCCGTGCGGGCGGGCCTGCCTTCACCAGGAGGCCCCGGGAACCGAACCTGGGGCCTCCCATATGGTAAACGGGAGCCCCACCGATTGAGCCACAGCCACTTCCCATATTTTTATATTTTAAAAGTTCATTTCATTTTTAAATATGTTGACCATTATCCCAAATGTTTAGTTTTCTTGGCAGTTTTTCTTCTTTCCCACTAATTGCTTTTCCTTCTGACTTACATATTTTTCTCTTGAGATTTTGCTTAGTGTGAGGTAGATCCCAAGAAACAGGTCGACTTTTGGTGCCTTGGTTCAAACTACAACCTGGAACATGATGTCTTCATCGAGGCTACTCTTACCCCCTGAGGCTCCAAGTGGGCAGCTGCTGGTCTCTCCAAATATCACTGTCCTTTGGCACGTTCTCATGGCCGCATGTGGTATAAATGGGTATCTTTGTTACTTTCTTGTCAGCCGGCTGTGGAGAAGGAGGCAGATGGAAAACTATGGATTCCTGGGGAGGCGGAGACAGAACAGCCAAATAGTGAGAGAGCCATGGATGCCCAGAACAAGCTTCCTCTGCTGTGCTGCACGTAGGAGGGCTTAGGCAATGCCTCCCCTCAGGCCTGCCTTTTTGTTATTGGAGACAGTGTCCAGGTTCTTGGATTCATCGTGAGAAAGAATTCAAGGAGGAACCGCAAGTCAAACAGGCAAACAAAGAATTTATTAGGAGATAAAGTGAGGAACAGAAAGTTCACCTTCAAGGATAAAGGCAGGCATTTTCAAGGGAGAAAATGCAAAGTTCTGCCTGGGGGTCCCCTGTGCTGATAAGTAAGGGCTTAGGGTGCAGGGACCCAGAGGTGTGGGGTGCCTAGGGGTGAGAGGGGTGCTGTCCAGTGGTTATTGGCTTCTGGCTGCTGTCCATGACTGCTGCAGGGTGTGGGTGTGCTGACCGGTGGTGATTAGCTTCTGGTCACTGTCCACAAGGGGTGAGGCCACCGGAAAGTGGGTGGGTGGGTGGTGGGAATGCCCCTCTCACACCTCCCCTCTTTGCTGGCTGCCTTCTGATAATGCAGCCTTTGGGGTGGGGGGGTGTATAGCAAGCTGCAGGGTGCATGTGCTTGAAAGCTCCTTTCCTAACCTGCCTGTGTGACTCAGCAGGTTAATGCTGGCCAGCAGGCCTTTGCCTCAGTTTCTCTTACCAGGCTTATTAGGATTCCTGTCCCCCTCCTCCTCAGGACCCTAGTCTATCCTGCCTCAAATCCCTCCCAAGAGAGTTTGTACACCCTTAATCATAAGGGAGGAGTTGAGGGATGAAGGACATTCTTCTGTAGCAGCTTCCTGCTGGTTAGGAAGCTCCTGCCTGACAGGGTGCAAAAACTCTCTTGCTATGCTGCTGGGGCTAGGAGGAGGGGTACTTGCTTTAATGGTTGAGACTGGGTGATATTCATTCATAAGCAGAAGCTTGTCTTTGTGTTGGAACACATTAACCCAGGAAGATAGAAATTGACTTAGGAGCTTAAATATTCAGGAGCTTACTAATAGTGTAAGATGGATAGTAGTAAGCGGGCTTAGGAGGGCTGTAAACTAAGAGGAGTGGGAGGTATGGGAACAGCAAGAATGGAGTGCTGCTGGCAGCATTTTTAGTTTGGTTGCCTGGTCTAGAATTCCTCAGTTTTGAAGGACTACAGCTGTTTAAAGAATTGAGCTGGGTTTGAGCAAGTTCTATGCTATAACACCAATAAGGGGTTTCACAAAGCTCAGGCTGCGAGAATGCTGTTATTAGGTACTTAGCTTTTGTTTTTTGAAGAGATGTTTCAGGCCATCCCATGGCTGGCACTTGAATGTTTCAGCAGGTGTTTCTAGTGCATTGGCACTTCCTTGGACAGTGGGCTTTACTTGGGATAAATGTATTCAGCTACCAGTTCATTTGGTTGTGTGTAGCTGCCCCCATGGCAGCCTATTTGAGGAAGACATTGCATGTGCTCATTTGAAGCAAAAAGATTAGCCTAAAGATGCGAAAATTAAGTGTTTAGTAGGTACCCTGAGAGAGAGACTTTCTCTGGTAAGCAAAATGACAGTTGAAGTGTCTCCTACAGGTCTTAAGACACGGGCCACCAATGGGCAAGGTCCATACACATTGTCTCTCCATAGGAGACTTTAAAGCCAGTTGTGTAAGTTTTGCTTACCTTACTCTGGTAGGTATTGCTCCATTTGGCACGTCCTTCACACAGCCAGTATGCTGCAGCACTGTCGGCCCTTGGAGGGAAGCTCCGTTGTTTTACTGGCCTGGTACATAGCATAGTGCTCTTTGGCACTATGAAACAGAGTCAGTCCGGAGGCAATATTGAGCCATTGCTGTCTGGCAAAGTCGCAGGGGTTTGAAGCAGCAACATAGTTCCATTTACTTCAGGAACAGAACCAGACGTGGTAGATTCCTCTATCATTTTGGGGGTTGTAGGGACCCTTTTAGCCAATAACTCAAGTGGAGAGGCACCATGCATGGTACTGGGGCCTGGTTTAAATGCTCAAGAGCATTTAACAACACTGAAGTTTATCCCCTTATTGTGTGGCCTTATGGATCTGTCCACTGCTGTCAGGCACTGTTTGTGGCTGGAGCTGAGAACAGGCCTCATAATTTTGTATGATAGAAGCCAGGTTAGAATACTTTAGAGGAGTACCCAGTGCCCTAGCTATGCACCACCCGATGGCAGCCCCTTGATGGTCACCCCTTTTGTGTGGTCACCACAAAGCTGCTCCTTTTATGGGGGTGGGGCAGAGTATTCAGATATGGGCTAGAGCATCTGCTTCTTGATTCCCAGGCACAGAGGTTGTTTCTGTGATATATAACATCTGTAGAACATTTAAAACTGTGATTAGTAATATTATACTGCCACCCAACATCATGCAGAAAACATTGCCAAATTTCCAGGAGTTCTATACAATCTTAAAGCATTTATATGAATGTCTTACCCATACAACACTGACCAGCGGAAGGTTAGAAAATCACTTTGAAACCTTGATGGAGTCTGCAGCTGCCGAGGTGCCACCCACTGTATAGCTCTGCTTTCCCAGAGCAGAGGGACTTACAGAAACAAAATGATCTGAGCTGTTATTGCCCACCCCCAGCTTTTGGGGGATGGGGGCTAGAAAATGCATGGTAGGAGTAACTGTTCAGAGAGTGCTTAGAACTGGATTAACAAGAAAGGCTGCCTAACACCTGCAAGCTGTGCAGCCACTAAGCATCTCTCACCCAGCAGCAGCAGGAAAATGTTTTGTATTTGAATTTACCAGTATGGCCCCTTTTGTGGGCCATGTGGCTGCAGAGCTGGCTCCTGAGTTGGGAAGGATAGGAAAAAATGAGGCTGGAAGCAACCAGAGATGGGTAGGAATGAGGCAAAATAAAGGGAGAAAGGAGGCTGTGGACCAGAGAGGCTTAGGGCTGGGGCCTGGGAAGGTGGTCTCAGAAGGAGACAGGGGTGGTCAAGCTCTCTTCAGAAGGAAGGGGCCACTTGCTTCTCTCTCAAGAGTCCAGGCCAAAGCCACCTATTTGCATGTGACAGCGACATTGCACTGCTCAACCACTAGCCAGTGGGTTTTTTTTTTTTTTTTTTTTTTTAACTTTTCCCGATTGCAATCATAATATTTATTAAGGAAAATTTGGAAATTTTAAAAGAATCAGTTTTGCCACCCAAATGCTACCATTGTTAATCTTTTGATGTTAAATGTTCTTCTAGACATTTCTGTGCATAGGTTTTTGGTGTGCTTACATAGATGTTATTCTGTATATACAATTTTATATCCCTTTTTGTACTTAACATATAAACATTTTTCCGATGTTGAAAAAAAAAAAGAAAAAAAAATCATTTGAATTTTCTCCCTATCTGAGATGGCTCCCTCATCTGTTTGCTCATTGTTTTTGCTTGTTGTTTGCACTTTTTGGCTGCTTGTTGTTGGGTTTTTTGTTTGTTTGTTTGTTTTGCTCATTGTCTGCTTGTTGTTGTTTTTTCTTCTTTAGAAGCCACTGGGAACTGAACATGGGACCTCTCATGTGGGAGGCAGGTGCTCAACTCCTTGAGCCACATCTGCTCCCTGCTTGTTTGTTTTTGCTTGCTGTCTGCTCTTTGTTTTTTTTTTTTTTTTTCCCTGTCTTCTTTAGAAGGCCCTGGAAACCGAACCAGGGACCTCCCATGTAGAAAGTGGGCATGCAACTGCTTAAGCCACATCCGCTCCCAGCTCATTCATTTTTGCTTGTTGTCTGCTTGTTGTTTGCTTGTGGTTTTGCTCAATGTTTTTCTCATTGTCTACTCATTGTTTTTTGCTCATTGTCTGCTATTGTTTTTGCTTGATGTCTGCTTGTTGCATCTGCTCATCTTCTTTAGGAGGAACCGAACCTGGGACCTCCCATGTGGGAGATGGGCGCTCAACTGCTTGAGCCACATCCACTTCCCCCTTTGAATTTTTGTAACACTTTCTAAACACTTTTAAGTTAACTTATAACATATAAGTGGACTTCACTATTTTTATTACTTTACTTTTTACAAGATGAAATAACAAATCTTTTGCAATAGTTTGAAATAAAAAGAAGTCTTCTAGGGTTTGACTTTGAGAAAGCAAAGTGTTAAAAGTTGTTAGGTTTAAGTGTTGTTTTTTCCAAAGTGAGAAAACTTATTTTTCTACACAACTAAGGTATCATAAAGTAGAAAAATCTATTTTGATAAAACAGATTATCTGCTTTGTATACTGATTATTCAGACATTTTTAAAAAACCTTTCATTAAAACAGATGAATGATTTAAGAAACTTTGTTACTTTAACAGAGAGAAAGAACCAAATTTTAGTTTTGCATCAATATACTGTTTAATACTAAGGCTTTTAAAACTTTATAAATAGGCCTATTAAATTTTACCCAATTTTGACCACAAAGATTTCTTTTCTGTGAACTTTCTGCACATTCAGGTTTTATCCCACATTTTCCTCTTTCTTAATAACCAGTTGTTTTATTTTAGGACAAAATTACTTTGTTTTTCTTAACAAAAAGAAAAAAAACACATTTAATACACCTTGCATACTTAAGTTACCAAAATGATTTTGGAAACTGCCTCCAAGCAAACCTTTTACAACTTTCTCTTATTATTAAAATTAAACAAACTTGTTAGAGTAGGACTTAATTTGATTATATGCAAACATAACTTTTCTTTATTTTAAATACCGAGTAGTATGTAATACTAGAACATTGACAGCTCATAGGGAATAGTTTTCAGAAGTATGCTTTCCTTAATTTACTATTTTATCAGTACTTCATTGAGGTATATTATGAAAATTCCAAAATTGTGAATAACCTTAAAAGCATTCTGATTGCCAGGTTTTGGAACACACTATAATTGCTTAATTTGATTTAATTATAATTTAGAAAAATCATTTTATAGCCTTTAAGGACTTTTTCTTTACTGAAGTTTGACAATTAGATTACTAATTACTCTCATTTTAAGGCTGTTAAAAGGTTTAAATTGGGAAATTACGATTTAATTTCTGGCTTAGTAGACAAGAGTTTTAGGCTAAGCCTGCATTTTCTTATCTTGTCACTCTCAGCTCTTCTCCCATAGTTCCTGCATAAAAGAGGGGGCTCTGGGGGTAGGGCTGGGTAAGTTAAGGAGCTCAGGAAAAACTTTTTTTTCCCCTTCCCAATAGTTTTTTTTTTTTTTTTTAATTTAAATTTTTTTAAAAAAGATACTTAGATTATACAAATGTCACTTAAGAAATATAAGGGATTCCCATATGCCCCACTCCCCACACTGCCCACATTTCCCCACATTAACAACATCCTTCATTAGTGTGGTACATTCATTGCAATTGATGAACACATTTTGGAGCATTGCCACTAAGCGTGGATTAAAGTTTACATTGTAGTTTGCACTCTCTCCCACCCAATTTTGCAGGTTATGGCAAGATTTATAATGGCCTGTATCTGTTGTTGCAATGTCATTCAGGACAATTCCCAAGTCCCAAAAATGCCTCCGCATTACATGCTGTTTCTGGTTATTCTATCCAAAGCATATAATCAACAGCTTTTAGTATAAACACAATGTTATACATTTATCATCTCAAAAGTTTTAGAACAATTTCATTTCTCCAAAAAGAAAGACCCCACACCCCTTAGCATTCCTTCCTCAGATCCTCATAACCACTAATCTCATTTCATCTTTATAAATTGATTTATATTTGCCTTTAGTATAAATGGACTCGTATGATATGTAGTACTCTGTGTCTGGTCTCCTTCACTTAGTATAATTTTTTGTGTCTGATATCAACATTTTGTAGCATCCACTTATATTTGTTCAGCTTCTAAGAAAAATGGTCTTATATATTTAAATCTATCCGTATTCTTATTTCACATAATATATTTATATTTCGCATAATATATTTAGTTCATAGTAGTGCAATGATACAGTATTTGTCCTTTTGTGTCTGGCTTGCATCACTCAACAGAATGTCCTCCAGGTTCATTTGTCATGCTTCACTACTTCATTTCTTCTTACAGCTGCATAATATTCCATCGTGTGTATACTCCACAATTTGTTTATCCATTCATCAGCTGATGGACACCTGGGTTGTTTCCAGCTGTTGGCTATTGTGAATAACACTGCTATGAACTTCAGTGTGCAGATGCCTGTTCGTGTCACTGCTCTCAGTTCTTCTGGGTATATACCCAGTAGTGGTATTGCCAGGTCACGTGACAAGTCTATATTCACCTTCTTTAGGAACTGCCAAACAGTCCTCCACAGTGGTTGTACCATTCTGCATTCCCACCAACAATGAAGAAGTGTTCCTATCTCTCCACATCCTCTCCAACACTTGTGGTTTTCTGTCTTTTAATAGTGGCCATTCTGATAGGTGTGAAATGAGATCTCATTGTAGTTTTTTTAAAAATAAACTTTATTTTTAAAGGGGTTTTAGATTACAGAAAAGTTACATAGAAACTATGAGGGATTCCCATGTACTCCCCTCCCTCTCCCACATCATCCCCTATTTTTTTTAAATGCAGCAGTATAATTTATTATGTATCTATAAAAGCCACTCATTCAAAAAATGCACATTTAAAAAATGACTCACTTGTGTTAAGGGCTAAGCTACCTACAGTAATAATCTAAAAAATAAAACCATCATTGTGACATTTATCAGTACTTCACACATCTAACAAATACTGAAGGAGGCAACTACCAGTTACAACTTCTTTAAAGCCAAAAACTTAAGCACAAATCAGAATTAAGAGAAACTTCGAAATGTTCACATTTGCATGCATTTTTGGCTGAATTTTCAAAGATTCCACATATACCAAAACCACGACTTTGAATCAAAATAAATATTAAAAACGTTTAAGCCTTGTGACAAACTTACTCTACAGAAGCAAGGAAAACAGAATGAATAGTAACAGCAGCACATTTCTAGGAGGGAAAGCAATCACTTATTTCCTTTATCATAAAACAAAAGTCAAAGAGTCAATATTTTAATAGCACTGACCAAGCTATTTACTATTCAAGAATTTGCTTTTAAGTTGTGTCTTTAAAATATATTCATCCATATATTTGGATTAAATTAAATTTATGCATCAAAAACATTTTGCTCAGAATTCTAATCTTAAGTATAAACCGTAACTTATCAAAGCATAGTCCAAACACTCTACAGTAATGCTACCATTTAGGTTTCTATGCTTCATCTGAAAAACTTATCTTACAGACAGGAGTTTTGCTCTGTTTCTCCAGAATAAATGTCCCTGTGTCTAAAACTTTAATTGATAATAAAAAAAGATAGATTCAGATAATTCATGCTATGCATTTTCTTTTGTCAGGCTTTGATAAAAACAAAACCATCCTCCATGGTTTCTGATGAGAGGTCAGCACTTAATCTTATCTAGTTTCCCTTGTATGTGATGCTTTGCTTTTCTCTTGCTGCTTTCAGAATCCTCTCTTTATCTCTGATATTTGTCATTCTGAAGAGTTGGTGTCTTGGGGTAGGTCTATTTGGATTTATTCTGTTTGGGATACATTGCCCTTCTTGGATATTGGTGTTTATGTCCTTCGTAAAGCTTGGGAAGTTCTCAGTCATTATTTCCTCAAATATTCTTTCTGCCCCTTTCCATTCTCTAATCCTTCTGGAACACCAATAATGCGAATTTGTGCGTTTTACATTGTCATTCAATTCCCTGAGACTGTTCCATTTTTCCATTCTCTTCTCTTTCTGTTCTCCTTTTTTTTTTTCCAGTCCAGATGTTCTATCTTCAAAATCATAAATTCTGTTTTCAAGCAATTCAAATCTGCTCTTAAGTGCCTCTAATGTATTTTTAATCTTGTCCATCATGTCTTTCATTCCCATAAGGTCTGTTACTTTTCTCTGCAGGCTTTCAAATTATTCTTTATGCTCTCCCAGTGACTTCTTAATATCCTTTATTTCTTTAGCCATATTTTCTTTATATTCTTTGAAGTGATTTAGGAGAGTTGGGTGATTACCACTGATTAATTGTGTTAAATCCTGCATCTCTTCAAAATATTTGGTTTGTTCCTTTGCTTGGGCCATCTCTTCCTGTTTCCTAGTATGGCTTGTAATTTTTGCTCATGTCTAGGCATCTGAATATGTTGGTGTATTTACTCTGATGGCTAATTTCTCTCTTGCCTATTGTTTTTTTCCCACAGCTCTTCAATATTTGGTTCAACTTATTTTCAGTTTTTTAAATTGCCCAGCTTAAGTTTTCAGGCTAGGGACTCACTCTTGGGATACAGATTTTCTCCCAGGGCTTGGATTCAGTGTTTTTTTGTCCATGCAGTTTCCAGACTGGCCAGCAGATGGCACTAGCCAGCACACCTTTCCATGGAGGTGTTTCAGTCTCAGCTTTCCTGTGTCCCTGTGTTGAACCTCCAGATTGGAGATTCAAAGCCTGCTCTGCTGGCCGAATTCACTGAAGAAACACACCCCGACCTCCCCTCCCTTTTCCCTTGAAACAGTTGATAGGGAAGAAGATGTCTGTTCCCGTCTCAGTTGGCTGCAGGGAGACTGGGGTTTCACTCCAGCTTAGTATCTTGGGTGTGGGGAAAGGGAGCCCTTCCCGGCCGCCACGGAGGCTTGGCAACCGACGTTTGTCATTTCAGCTTCTTTGTCTCTCTGTCCCTCACCCTCCTGGGAGTTGTGTAGCACTGTCCTGGTCTGCTGGCCCCCAAAGCAGTTTCCTCGGACAGCTTTTGGCTTTTTCTCTGTTGTTTTTGTGAGAGCATTCAGCTCTGACTGTTAGTCCATCACCATCTTCCCACAATCTTCTCTCTAATGTCATTGTAGTTTTGATTTGCATTTCCCTAATCGCTAGTGATGTTGGACATTTTTTCATGTGTTTCTTCGCCATTTGTATTTCTTCTTTGGACAGTTGTCTTTTCAAGTCTTTTCCCCATTTTTTAATCAGATACTTTGTCTTTTAATTGTTGAGTTGTGTGATCTCCTTGTATATCGTGGATATTAAACCCTTATCAGATATGTGATCGCGAAATGTTTTTTCCCATTGAGTCAGTTATCTTTTCACCCTTTTGACAAAGTCATTTGAGGTGCAAAAGTGTTGAATTTTGAGGATGTCCCATTTTTCTATTTTTTCTTTTGTTGCTTGTGCTTTGAGCATAAGGTTTAAGAAACTACCGCCCACCACAGGTCTTGAAAATGTTTTCCTATATTTCCTTCTAGGACTTTTATGGTTGTTGTTTTTATATCTAAGTTCTTGAGCCATTTTGAGTTAATTTTTGTATAAGGTGTGAGATGGGGGTTTTCTTTCTTTCTTTTGGATATGGATATCCAGTTCTCCCAGTACCATTTGTTCAATCGACTGTTCTGGCCCAGCTGGGTGGGCTTAACAGCCTTGTCAAAAATCACTTGACTGTAGATGTGAGGGTCAATTTTTGAGTTCTCAATTCAGTTCCATCAGTCAATCTGTCTTTCCTTATGCCACTACCATGCTGTTTTTACCACTGTAGCTAAGTAGTATGCTTTAAAGCCAGGAATGAGAGTCCTTCAACTTTCTTCTTCTTTTTTAATAGACTGTTTTTAAAAGGGAGTTAGTGGAGTTTTGGGGACCCAGGGAAAGCTTCTTTGCAGCTTTTTATGGACATCGGAGGCAGACTGGCTAATAAAGTGAGTTTTTTGGAGGATTTGCTCTTTTCTAGAGTCAGGATCTTTTTGTTCTACCTCTGAGTAATTTCCCTGGGCTTATAATTGACTGGTTTGGTAGTGCATTTCCTCATCCCTTTTAGCAGACATGAGACCACATGTTGTCTGGTCCTTAGATCTGCCTGTTTTCTCCCCCCACCCCTTCTTTCTTACACAGGTTTACCGGAATTTAGGGTCGCATGTACAGGTTACTTTTGGCTGTCCCCTAATGTGTATTGCAGCCATGTGGTGTGGCAGGAAAGAATCAGCTTTTTTTTTTTTTAACCCTTTGGTGGACAAGGATGTCCAGTTTTTGAGAATGCACCTGAGCGGGAGTCTGCTGATATGCAGGAAGCCATACTCATCATTTTGGGGGAAAATGAAGAAGTGTTTGTCAGCCAACCTGGCATCCCAGACTCCAGGTCGACAGCCAAACTCTTGCCCTGCTCCAAACCAAAGCCCCCAGGTCCTGGGAGATATTTGGAGCCCTTAGTCCCTAGCTGTGCAAAACTGAACCCCCATGTCACTTAGGTCTTGGGAGAGGTTTTAAGCCCTTGTTCTGGTTCCCAGGGTCCTGAGAATTGCAGAGTCTCTGGCTGTGAAAAACCAAACCCCCAAGTTGCTTAGGTCTTGGGAGACATGTTGAGCCACTGCTTTGTGGTTCCCGGCATCCTGAGAACAGAGGCCTTGCCACTGAGTGTCCCCATGGCACCCTGGGTCTGGGGAGGTGTCTGGTGCCAATGCCCCAAACCAAAACTTTTCCCTAAAAGGGGGGTGGGCTCCCCCAGAAGTTTTTTAATCTACCCTCTGGAGGGGTGAAAATTTGATCCTTGTCCAAATGACTAGAGATTACAAGTCAGGGACCTAGCCCATAATAGAACACAACTTTTCTATAGACCCTTTCCCACACTGCACTAGATTTTTAAGATAATTAGGGCATAAATTATACCCAAAATTGGAGGGGCATAAGGAGAGAACAGGGAAGTTCCTGAAAGATGGAAAAAGGAATGGGAAAAAGACAAGTGCTGGATCCAGTTATTCATGGATAGGGAGGAGATGATCAGAATTAGAAAGCGGTTTGAGACAGCGGAGCTCCTGGACTCCCATGCTCCTGTTGGATTTCCACTCGACTTGGGGAATGTCCCCCACCAGGTTTCAAGGATGGTGACACCTGTCACCCAGAGACAGAGGACTCTTGAGTAAACTGAGGTTATTTCCTTTGGGAGCAGGGCCAGAGACCTGTATGGAGATGGAGATAGACATATATATCCACAGATACGTAGGCCCACGTCCTCCACCCAACAGGCACACGTAGACAAGCTTCGGTTAGAAGCCAAAAACTCACCAGTCTCGTTGGATGGAGGAGGGGGTCACCAGAGATGCTTATCTCTCCTAGCTGGCTTGCCAAAAATATGTTATTGGAGACAGTGTCCAGGTTCTTGGATTCATCGTGAGAAAGAATTCAAGGTTGAGCCACAAGTCAAACAGACAAGCAAAGAATTTATTAGGAGGTAAAGTGAGGAACAGAATGTTCACCTTCAAGGATGAAGGCAGGCATTTTTAAGGACAAAATGCACAGTTCTGCATTTTGTCCTTATGGGGGTTTTATGGGGGTACAGGACTCCAGGGTCTGTGCTGATAAACAAGGCTTAGGGTGCAGGAACCCAGAGGTGTGGGGTGCCTAGGGGTGAGAGGGGTGCTGTCCAGTGGTTACTGGCTTCTGGCTGCTGTCCATGACTGCTGCAGGGTGTGGGTGTGCTGACCGGTGGTGATTAGTTTCTGGTCACTGTCCACAAGGGGTGAGGTCACCTGAAAACTGGGTGGATGGGTGGTGGGAATGCCCCTCTCGCACCTCCCGTCTTTGCTGGCTGCCTTCTGATAACGCAGACTTTGGGTGAGTGTGCAGCAAGCTGCAGGGTGCATGTGCTTGAAAGCTCCTTTCCTAACCTACCTGTGTGACTCAGCAGGTTAATGCTGGCCAGCAGGCCTTTGCCTCAGTTTCTCTTACCAGGCTTATTAGGATTCCTGTCCCCCTCCTCCTCAGGTCCCTAGTCTATCCTGCTTCATTTTCAGGTGGCACTTCATGTTCCCAACCTTCCCTCAGTCTTCCTCTCCATTCAAAACCCCAGTCTTTGCTCACGTGAGTTTTCGGTCTAGATTGCCTTTTTCTCATGCTTCTCAACTCCTCCATTTCCTGCCCATCCTTCAAGGCAGAGCTGAAACCTGCCTGTCAGAATGAGTCTTCCATTATCTGGGCTCCCAAGCAATTTAAGGCTGCTGCTCTAATGCTGATCACATTGTACCTGGTAATGTTTTCGCGTGTCTGCCTACATTCCCCACTGGATTTTGAGCTCTCTGGGGCAAAGCCATGTATTATTCATCTCTGAATTCCCAATGCCTACTACATTTTCTGAACTGAATTGGATTAACCTGGTGGGGAAAACCTTCTGGGCTTCCTAGATGACCTCACTAGAGCAGGCTGGACAGTTTCCCACGAGTCCAGGACCCTTGGGGGAGATGTCAAGAAGAGACCCCTTACTGTTGCTTTCTTTATCTCCCTTCAATCACTTCCTCTTTCAGCCTAAAAATGAGAATGTATAAAAATACATGTTACCCAGTTAGATAATTGTCCCTTTGGGAGTAAGCAGCATGAAAGTTTTGAGAATCTCTGACTTCAGAGCATACTTTTTAAAATAGGGTTCTTGTTAGGTTGTTTGCCCACACATAATAGATAATGTTTAAAGCAGTACTCAAAAATGTATATATTTTATAACTGAGAAATCTGATAGCTTGTGGATATGGGAAAATAAAGATTGTCCTGAAAGAATCAGAACAACTGGGTTTCACCTTTGCCTCGGAAACTACCCAGTTTTTCAGCCTTTGGCAAAGCATTTAGCCTCACTGGTCTCTCCTTCCTCTTCTGTGAAGTGAAGGGGTGGGGCAGTGACATCTGAGGTCTCTTGCTCTCAAGTTCTTTGAGCTTCTGATTCCATGGTTTCCTAACAGGTGAAGAGAAAAGAAACTGCCTTCTGGTCACAGAGTCCTTCACCCCCTGACATGGCTGTGCGGGCTACAAATCCAATGACATTAAGTTAAAAAGAAAAGTTGGCTCTTCTAAAACTAACCATAATAAGGGAATATTTCTTCTCGACATCTTGATGTCTCCCAGAGGAAGCCCACCACAAAGGTGAAACAGACCCTGCTTGAACAATTTTCTTCTGCCCAAACCTAGGCTGATCCACTGGGCTGGTGGAGTCAGCTGAGGAAAACTGACCTTACTCTTGTTCTTTCTATGACACAAAGGCAACTCTGTTCCACTGGTGTCAATTTGTCACTATTTGCATAATAAGTTACCTTAAAACATACACTATCTGGGCCCTTAGTCACAGAAGAAAATAAGACTCTTCAGGGAGGCCTCCGAGCGGTTGTAAATTTAGAGGGCTCTTGGGACAGAGCACTGGTGGATAAATTAACAAGCTCATACCCAGCTGCCTGTCAAAGCTGTTCCTATATTTGATCCTCTGGGCATTGTCTGGGTCTCTACCTGTGGAGCTTAAGCTCAGTGCATAGCACTTTCGCTCTTTTGTGTCAATGTGGTAAGTCAGTCAGATTAGGCTCTTCCCATGGCTCCTTTTCTCCCTCCCCAAAAATCAATCACTAATTCTATTGGTTTAACATCTCCTGTTTCCTCTTCTCCACACTTGCAAAGCTCTCTTCACACTTCTCCCTGCTGCCATCACCCCACCATCACCCAACCATAACCCCATCATCCCACCATCACCCCATCACCCCATCACCTCACCATCACTCCACCATCACCCCACCATCACACCATCACCCCACCATCACCTTACCATCACTCCACCATCATCCCATCACCTTATCACCCAACCATTACTCCATCATCATACCCCATCACTCCATCAATCTCCACTTACTCCACCATCACCCCATCACCCCACCATCACCCCACAACCACCCCACCATCACCCCATTACCCTACCATCACTCCACCATAATACCCCATCACTCCATCAATCACTTACTCCACCATTATCCCACCACCACTCCCCCATTTCTCTTCCCATCACTCTCCATGACCCCCACTCCAGTCCCCACACACTCCGTCCATGCCTTCGTGCCTTTGTACACTCACGTCCACACAAAGAGGTCAAGTTCTGATCTCTCCCTACATGGCATCAAATGTGGCTCCCCTCCTCCCCTCATCCCCCCCCCAATACTAACTATATTGTGGTTGTAGCCTCAAATTTTTATTTCATTGCCTTCCTTAACAGCCTAAGCTCCTGGAAGGGCATACTCATCTCAGCCTCCCTGGCACCTAACACATAAGAGGTAGTTGAAACTCAATTGTGGACAGGAAGGAAGCAGGTAGGCAGACATTTATTGAAATGATTGAGATTCTAAAGCCTACTATGAAATTTCTTTTAGTTAAACATAGAATTAGCATATGACCCAGCAATCCCACTTTTAGGTATATACCCAAAAGAATTGAAGGCAGAGACTCAGACAGACATCTGCACACTGATATTCATAGCAGCATTTTCTCAATAGCCAGAAGGTCGAAGCAACCAAGTGCCCATAAACAAATGAATAGATAAACAAAACATGTATATCCATAAATGGAATATTATTCTGCCATAAAAAAGGAAGAATAGGTGCAACATGGGGACATTTTTGGGACATTGGAATTGTCCAGCATGTCATTGCAATGATGGATACAGGCCATTACACGTTTTGTCAAAACCTATAAAATTGTGCAGGGCAAAGTGTAAATTATAATGTAAACTATAATCCTTGGTTAGTACAATGCTTCAATATGTGTTCATTGATTGTAACAAATGTACCACACTAATGAAAGATGTTGTTAATGTGGGAAAGTGTGGGAGGAGGGTGTGGGGTATATGGGAATCCCCTATATTTTTGCTGTACCATTTATGTATATAAATATATATATATTTTAAAAATCAAATGATTAGGATTTTTTAAAAAAAGGAATGAAGTTCTGATACATATTACAACATGGATCAACCTTGAGATATCACGTTGGGTGAAATAAGCCAGACACAAAAGGAAAAATATTACATGATCTCACTTATATTAAATACCTAGAATAAGTAAATTCATAGAGATAGAAAGTAGATTACAAGTTACCAGGCAGCCTGGAAGGGGAGTAGGGGGAAAATGGGGAAATAATGGTTAATGGATACAGAGTTTTTGTTTGAGGTGATTAAAAATTTGGGGTAATGGATGTTGTTAAGGTTAGAGCAATATTGTGATATAATTAATACCACTGAATTATGCACTTGAAAGTGGTTAAAATGGGAAACTTTGAGTTATATATATGGTACAACAATAAAAAGTATTTGAAAAAACATTTTATTTGACCCTTAATCATACAATTGTATCAATCAAACTTTATTGAATAATTGAACTCTCAAAATGTATTTGCCTGAATAAGTACTATCTCTTGATTTGAGTGTTTGAGTATGTGCTGGGTTTGTCATGACATTTTCAATAATTCAAGGCCTTGGGAAGCAATTTTATCTCCTGTTGCCTACACCACTAGATAGGTGCTTTGCATACCGTTTTTCCACGGAAAAAAGGAGAGTCTTGATATTCCTCTTCCTTTCTAGTTCTAGCCCACAGCCTATTTAAAAGAGCCTTCAAAAAGGTAAGTAAGAGTGTGGAATGTATCGCAAAGTTAGATCAACATGGTAGGGACGAGGGTCATTGTACCTACAGGAAAACTCAAAATGAGACTCTCTCTCTGAAATAACAGAGGATCGCTTCTGTCCCCTCTTCTGTCCCAGTTTCAGCAGTCCCACCTGCAGGCTAGCGGGCCCCTCTGCACCCAGATAAGTTAACTGTTGGTGTTATCCTGGAGGACAGAGAGTCAATCAAAGGTTCAAGGCTAGCCCGCCTCTAGTCTGGTGGTCCGCCAGGAGAAGGGCCAAAGAGATGTGGCTTCAGAGGATTGCCAGCTTGGTAGTCTGCATCTTCAGGTTTATGCACCAGGGAAGACGCGAGAGGACTATGCATCTTATGACGGCTCTTTCCAAGGAACACAGATAAGCCGATCTCTTATGCTTTGTTGGGTCTAGCTTTGGGAGAGCATAGGGCATCTGCTTACAGTCACATCAAAGAGTAAGAGCCATTCTCATGTGTTCATGTGGGATGAGCACAAATCAACCTTTTGATTTTTTCTAAGGAGGTATGTCCTTAGGAAGGAGTGCAGTATTTTAAACAGGGTTTTGCATGGGAAAATGTGATATTCAAGCCCCTCTCCTGTCTGCCCTGCTCTGTCCTGTTGACCTTTTCTTCTACTACTTGCTGCACCAACCCCCAACTCCAGCTTGCTGTCCCAGTGTCTTTTCTCAGTCCTCTTACCTCCTCCATGCTTGTTTATGCCCTTCCTTTTGTGGTCATCTCTGCTGAGTTTTCTTGACTGCCCAGCTCACAGAGCCCTTGTCTCTCTCCTCTCTTGATTTGTGTATTTGACCCTTCTTGATTGTGGGTCATCTGAGACGAGGTGCCAAAATCCTCAAGGCCCTTACATGTGGTCCCACAATAGGCATTTGAAGATGCTGAGAAGAAAGAAGAAGGAGAGGTGGAAGGAAAAAGCATAAGGGACAAAATGGAGACCCTGATGGGAGTTTTTTCTTATGTTCCTTGATCAACTATCAATTACATGTTCTAGGCACAAGAGGTACAGTGGAGAACAAGCCTCATTTGGCCCTTGCAACATGAAGCTTGCTGTTGGCCTGGTGAGAAAAACTTTTATGGAACAAGTAATTACAGGCACAATGTGTAATATGAATGGGAAATTTGGAGGTTATGAAAACTTACAGAAAAGAGACTTGACTTAAGTGATGGAGAGTAGGGGATCTGTATCAGGGAAGACTTCTGAGAAAATACATTCCATTAAAACTTGGAAATTGAGCTGGCAAAGGCTTTTTTATGGTGGGTAGGGTGAGCAGACCCTTATACAAGGCAGTGGCCACAGCATGTGCTAATTACTGAAGGTGAGAGAGAGTGAAGCATCCAGTGAACTGCAAGAAGTCCACTGTGGCAGCCAAAGCACATGTTTGCATGTCTGCAAGAGTAGTTAGCTTGCCAGCAAGGTTAAGGAATTTGGATTTTATCCTGTTAGCTACTGAAGTGATTCAAGTAAGTGGTGGCAGGATATTGTCAGATCTGCATTTTTGAACAATCATGCTGGCTGCAAATGGCAAATGGATTGGGTTGGGTGGCAAAAATGGGACATGAGAAAATCCATTAGGAGGTAGTCAAGGCAGTTTAGGTGACAAATGAGAGGTGATGGTAGCTTGAGCCAGGATCATGACTGTGGGAATAGTTAGAAAGAAGATAGCAGATCTGAGAGGTAACCAGGAGGTAGAATATACAGGATCAGCTGTTGTTGGGTGTGGGGCAAGAAGGACAGAGAGCCAGGAGGATCACCTTGGGCTCTGGCTTGAGCAACTGGGTAGAAGGTAGGGCTGTTCACTGGGACAAAAAAATGCTGGTGGTGAAGTTGGTTTGGAAGGAAGAAAAGGATGAGAAATCAGGGGCAAGGATGGGCAATGCCTGGCTAGAAGAGAGCAGACAAAATGTTATTTCCTCTCTTTAGCTCCATTCCTCTTCTTTCATAGTCCACCTCAAAATTACCTGTCTCTACTCCACAAAACCATCCTTTAGCAATGCTCTAGGCCTAAAAAGTCCTGTGAAATGTTATCTGAGCAACAGTGGAAAGAACACAGTGACAGTTTGGAGTTTTTTTCTGTGCGAATCCCAGAAAAGATCATGTCCTTAAACAAATCCATTCCTGTGGATTGGGACCCTTTGATTGCATCAAATCCAGTTAAGGGAACTTTTGATTAGGTCACTTGATTCAATCGCTTCAGGACCTTGGATTGAACTATGTCAGTGAGGCATGACCCAGGTTGGGTATGCACCTTCTTGCTGGCGTCTTACATAGACTGAGAACTGGAAGCAGAAACACAGAAAGACAGCTGCCATTTTGACCCTGCCATGTAAGAAAGGACTCCAGGATCTGCTACATCTGAGAGAGAGGTTGAGACAAACCCTGAGAGGCTGAGAGAGAGGCAAGAGGCTAAAATCAGCAGAGCACAGAGGCACAGAAAGAGCTCCCTGAGAGACTAGGCCCACAGAGAGGCTCAAGGCTGAAGAGACGAGCCATTCCGTGTTCTTGATCACCCACAGCTGAACTTGAGGAGAAAGTGGCCTGGAGGAGAAGGCAGACACCCAGACAGAGAGCCGCCATTTTGCCTTGCCACATGGCAGGACTTCAGGGTCTGCTAGCAGCTGACCTTTGGTGAGAAAGCATCTCTGATGGTGCCTTGATGCGGACATTTCACGGCCTCAAAACTGGAAACTTATACTCCAAATAAATTCCCTTTATAAAAGCCATCCCATTTCTAGTAATTTTGTACTGGCAGCTTTAGCAAACCAAGAACACTGTATTGAGGTTTGGGGGCGGGAGAGCCTTGGCCCTGGTCCACTGACCTGCTGTGCAAACGTGGATGTGTCCCCTAATCTTTCTTAGCCTGTTCATTTTTTGTCAAATTAGACTTTGGGTCATGATGTTGTCTAAGGGGATTCTCAACTTGATTTAAATAATTCTCAAATTTTCTAATTCCCCATTATTTACTTATTGTCTTTGTCAAAACTACATGGTAAGACAAACAAAGAAACAAACAAAACTTTAAAAAAACTACATGGCATGGTATATATTTCAAAAATGGAATGTCATTGTCAAACTTAATAAGTGCTGAATATGCAGAGCACGGTGTATAGTTATACTGCGGTGTTTTGTAAATTGCTTAACTTGAGGAAATAAGGTAGATTGTGGTTCAACATATGGGCTTTAGAGCCAGATTCTCTTGGTTCATATCCCATCTCTGTTACTTGCTTGGCATGTGACCATGGCAAGTTAATGAACTTCTCTATGCCTCAGTTTCCCCATCTGCATTGCATTATCTTGACAACCATATGAATTAATATATGTGAAGTACTGTGTGTGGTTGATAATTATTAGTTAGAGAAACCACTCTTTAGGCTTCACTTTTTAATCTGTAAATTGGGATTACTAATAGGGCCTTATTAATATGAATGTGGTGTGTTTTGAATAGAATGATGTACGTATATAAAGCGTGTGACACAGAGCCCATCTCTTAGTAAGTGCTCCATAAATGTGGGTAGACAGGCAGCCAGAGAGCCACAACCAGAACATGACTCCCAATCCCATCCCAATTTCCAAAGAATAAGCTGAGCCTTTATGCTCCTCTTGTGAAAGAAACAAACCAGGTGCTCGGCTGTCATTCCCCTCCTACCCCCGGTGTTTGATAAGCTTTCATTTAAAAAATAAAAAAAACACAAATTTTCCTTAGTGGTTTTCTTTAAAAGTAGCACAATGTGCCTTGGCTCAGCGGTTTCCATTCTCCACTGAGTAATTGAAGGTTTGTTTCTCCCCGGGATGGTTTTGAAGGAGAAACAGACATGCTGGTGAGCTTTCTCCTGAGTGCGACGTTTAGCTTTCATTTATTGAAAATGAGTTGAAAGAAAAAAGAAGAAAGGATCACATAATTGTGCTTTTTCTCTTTTCTTTTTAAAACATTGCTCCTGGCAGAACCATGTGTTTCAGCCATGAAATTCTGCAACTTGGGAAAATTTGATAGCAACAGAGCCCCAAAGAAGAGTAAAATCAATATTCTACACATACACAAATGGAAATGTAGACTGGGAGGCTAGCACACAACAAGACAATTTATTCCAGGGTCAGAATAGGGAGCCGTAGGGACACAGTAGGTGCTCAGGACACCTGAGGATCTGCTGCATTGCCAACCTGGCCAGCAAGAATGACGACAGAAGTCTTCTGCTTCTTGTTTCAAGCCCCTGGCCCACACCCACTCCATGATTATGACAAGTAAGCTGGCAATATTTGCATTTAAATTGACAAAAGGAGAGGAAGTGCAAATGTTTCACCGCCTCTCATTTTAGAGCTAACAGTACTTTCTCCCCCCTCTGGCCTGCTGTTCTCCCTCGGCTGTGTTGTAAATTATGTGCATCAGAAAAGCGGGCTGACTCATGCAGCGGAGGCTTTAGGAAATGTGTGGCCTCATGAAGAGGAAAGAAGGTCTGATAGTGATTGAGAAAAAAAAAAAAGACTTCGTTTTGTACCATTGTGACAGCTTGAAGTTTTGTGAATCCCAGAAAAGATCAAGTTCTTTGAACTAATCCATTCCTGAGGGTATGGGGCCCTTAGATTGTATCAGATTCAGTTAAGGTACATTTTGATTAGATCATTTGATTAGCTCACTTGATTAGATCACTTTAGGGCAGGGGTTCTTAACCTTTTTTGTTCCATGGACCCCTTTGCAGTCAGGTGAAAAACATAGACCCTTTACTAAGTCCACATTATACTGTGTATTATTTAATAACTATATCACACCTGCACCAATATGTCCCTACAAAAATTTTTTTTTTTTTTAATTTTCAATTCAAGCTCACAGACCCCCTGAAATCTTTCCACAGACCCCCCAGGGTCCGTGGACCCCTGGTTAAGGAGTCCTGCTTTGGGGTCTTTGATTGGACTATGTCAGTGATGCGTGACCCAGGTTAGGTCTCTGCCCTCTTGGGGTCTTATATAAACTGAGAACTGAGCAGAGACAGAGAAAGACAGCTGCTGTTTCCAGGATAGCCTGCAGTTGCAGAAAGACAAAGCCTGAGAGGCTGAGAGAGGCTGAGAGAAACTTTGAGAGGCTAGGCCACGGAGCAGCTCAAAGCTGAAAAGACAAGCCCCACCATGTGCTTTGATCACCCACAGGTGAGCTCAAGGAGAAAGCGGCAAAGACCCAGGCAGAGAGTCGCCATTTTGCCTCACCACATGGCAGGAGTTCAGGATCCAGCAGCCGACCTTTGGTGAGAAAGCATCTCTGATGATGCTTTGATCTAGACATTTTCACAGCTTTGAACTCTAAGCTTTTACCTAATAAATTCCCTTTATAAAAACCTACCCGTTTCTGGTATTTTGCATCAGCATCCTTAGCAAACTAGAACAAGCATATTCTCAGCAGTCACTATCCATCATTAGAGCCAAATTTCAAAAGTCAAATAATGAAAGAAGATATCAGAAGTGAGCTGGCAGTGTCACCGCACCTTGTAATCCCTTTGAGTTTTCCCTCGTCTCTAATATGCCTTGTTGGTGGCTCCCTGTCTTTACCTATAAGTTAAGTTTGGCACAGAGCAGAAACATGTTGCCATGAACAATTGTAAAAGTCAAGAACAAATGAGGCTCTTAGAACACCCATTCCGAGGTCTCCAATTATAGTTTTCTTATGCTGTCTTTGCCATTCTAGGATATTGTCTAGTTGCAACAATCAATAAAACCTTCCCATTGGCTACTTTACATAGATTTTGTCCTAATCTAGGTCTCTACTCTCACCCAATTTAAGGAAGTGAGACTCGGGGAGTAGGCATGTCTGTGAGCTAGCAGGGTCCAGCAGTGACTGTCTAGTTGAGCAAAGCCCCATGTGGCAAATGCCATGTCACTACATTCGGTGTAAAAGTTCAGAATGGTGGCTTCTCAGGCTAATAAAGAGAACCTGGTAAGGTAGATTGAGTTTTAAGCCCCAGAAAAAGACCTGTTCTTAATCTTAATCCATTCCTGTGGGTGTGAATCCATTGGAAACAGGACCTTTTGAAGATATTATGGATAGTTAAGGTGTGGCCACCTGAATCAAGATAGCTCTTAACCAAGATTACTGGAGTCCTTTATAAGCAGAATGAAATTTGGACAGAGAGAGAAAAGCCATGGAGAGCAGCCAGAAGCTAGAAGTCAACAGAAACCAGAAGAAAAAGAAGACACTGCCATGTGCATTGCCATGTGACAGAAAAACCAAGAGACCACAGAGATTGCCTGCCAGAACACTACCGAACCGGGGAGGAAACAAGCCTTCTGACCTCTGAAACCATGAGCCAATGTTGCTAAGTCAACCCATTCTATGGTATTTGTTTAGCAGCTAGGAAAGTAAGACACCTGGAAATCTATTTAAGTAGGTGGAAAAAGCCAAGGAATGGATTTTCCCCTACAGCCTCCAGAAGGAACTCAACTCTGCCGACACTTGGATTTTAGCCTGGTAACCCGTTTCAGACTTCCACCTGGAGAACTATGACATAATACATTTGTGTTTTAAGCCATGACATTTGTGGTGATTTGTTATAGCAGCAAGAGGAACCTAACACACAGGATTTTTGATATAATGTATCCTAGCCTCCTTCATTTTGCAGATAATGAAACTGAGTTCTTGGGAACTTGCCAACTTTCTTAAAGTCACATGGCTAGTTAATAATGATCACTGACAACATGAAGCAATTCCTCTATGCTAAACATGAAGCTAAGCCCTTTGTATTAACTCATGCCATCGTCAGCACAATCCTAAAGCAGCAACTCTTATTCTTGTTTTACAGGTGAAGTAACTGAGGCACAGGGAGCAGCTCCTAAGAGTTGGCACCCAGGCATTTTGTTCTGGAATGCGTACACTTTATTGCCAGGCACAGTGCTAGTTAGGAGAGGATCTGACCCCTGGGATCAATCCAGTATTCTGCCAACCCCTAAGGAGTCACTGTACTTTTATCTTAATTCATCTTCAAACTCTGTGAGGTCTGTAGGGTATTCCATTTTAAGATGAAGAAAACAATCACAGTGACAAAGAGATGTGGCTGAATCACACAGCTGGTTAATTGCAATTCTGAGCCTCCTGACTCCATTACTCAGCTGTTTTCCTCCAGTTCTCCTTGGGCACCAGAAGAAAAGCAAAAGATAAATGATAGAGTTTCTGACTTCAGTAAGTTTATGGATTATCTTGGGCTCAATATGGGAACTTGGGTGTCACTTTTCTCAGCTCCAACCTCAGGGCAAGACTATTCCTGAAGCCTTGACCAATAACTGTTTGTTCTCTGGAGCAATCTGTCCTTGCAGAGGGGAAGGATTTGAAACAAGTAAACACTCAGTATACTGAGCTTATCCTCCCAGAGGGCAGCTCTAGAATTGCTCTATAGGAGAACTCAGAGCAGCAATCCGTTTGGAAGAGGATATTGCACCTAGGGGTTCTGTACTGCATTTGTGTTTTTATAGTTAATATAACACATTTAGTTAAATTTTATATTTATTTGGGGTGGCTTGAGAAGAGGCTGGATGGAGATTTAGGAGGGGCAGACTAGAGTTTTCCCAAACCACCCCTTCATTCCACCAATTTCCCATGCATCCCACTGCACATGGCAGCTCAGGAAGAGGAATACAGTTATTGTCACCAAGGAGCTTACGCTTTATATGGATGTGCACATTAAAACAAATCAGAGGGAAATGGATGTGGCTCAAGCGATTGGGCTCCCGTCTACCATATAGGAGGTCCAGGGTTTGATTCCTGGGGCCTCCTAGTGAAAGGCAAGCTGGTCCAAGCAGTGAGCTGGCCCATGCAGGAGTCCTGGCCCATGCAGGAGAGCTGGTGCAATAAGATGATGCAACAAAAAGAGACACAGAGGAGAGACAATAAGAGACGCAGCAGACCTGAGAGCTGAGGTGGCACAGGGGATTGAGCGCCTCTCTCCCACTCTGGAAGGTCCCAGGATAGGTTCCCAGTGCTGCCTGAGGAGAAGACAAGCAGACACAGAAGAACATACAGAGAGCAGAGACCAAGTGCAAAAACAACAGGGTGGTGGTGGTGGGGGTAAATAAATCTAAAAAAAAAAAAACAGATAAATCAGAGAAAAGCAAAAGCCCTAATAAATTAGGGCTGGCAAGCATGAGCCAGGTGAGTGTAGAGAGGCATAGGGTAAGAGTGTGAGTGAGTGAAAGACACCCCATCCGGATGGTGCCAGGAAAACTTAGGGTAAAATGAGACTCTGAAGCATGAGCGGGTAGGCACACAGCTTCCAACACCAATCACAAAGACTACAGTAATCCAGTCCATTCACTGCTTCTCCACCCACCCAGAGTCGGGCCAGATTCCACAGCATAAGGGCAGCCTCTACAAGATGTTTCTGCAGATCCAAAGCCCAAGGACCAAGCCCCGGCCACTCACACTTCTGACCAGCTGGCTACACATTCTAGGGCTCCTACCAGCCCCCTGGGGTACACTTCGCTAAAACAACTCACAGAACTCACAGAAAGTGCTATACTCTTGAGTATAGCTGTATTATAGTAAAAAGATACAAATAAGAGGCCGCCCAAAGAAAAGACACACAGGTCTGGGAAGTTCTAAAACGCAAGCTTCTGGGTCCTCTCCACACGGAGTCAGAATGTATCACCTTCCAAGCACAGAGATGTATTTTCTCAATCAAGGAAGTTCCCTCGGGTTCAAGTACCCGAGTAAATACGGGGTCTCATTACTGGGCATGACTGATAGAATCAGTATCTGTGCGGTTGAATTCAATCTGCAGCCCCTCTCCCCTCTCAGAGTCAGAGAGGTGGGCTGATAGGAGCTGGCTCAAATTCCCAAGCCCCTCATCACCTGGCTGGTCTTTCTGGTGGGGCCAGCCCCCCACCCTAAGGCTGCAGGCCTGGCTGCCCTTCCGGGCTGTTCTTTAGCACATGAACTAGCAGGTATAGTTCTGGGGCCATCATGAATAACAAAAGACACTCCTATCACAGGAAATTCCAAAGACTCAGAGGTTGCTTCCTCAGGAACCAGGTACAAAGACCTGCCAGGCTTTTCATTAGACTGGCAAAGGGATGGGTGAGCAGCTTCAAATAAGCATATTTGAAGACAGCAGAATGCTCCGATTAGCTAGTGCCAAGGGCTCAGGTAGCTGTAGTACAATCACTTATTCATTCTTTCCTTCCACAAATACTTACTGCTTGTCTACTGTGTTAGTTTTGCTAGGTCACTATCACAAATACCACAAACTAGTTTTGGTGTGAACAACAGGAATTTACTGACTCGTGGTTTTGGAGGCTTGAACTCCGCTTCCTCCTGGGGATGGTAGCATTCTGGCCAGCTGGAAATCCTTGGGTTCCTTGGCTTTCCCGTCACACGTGCAGCCCTCCTCTCCTTTCTCTTCCCGTTTTCCACTCACTTCCTCTTCTGGCTCCTCCCAGTGGCTTTCTCTGACTCTCAGTTTCTGTTTCTTCTCTTTTCAAAGCCTCCAGTTATGGGATAAGACCCATCCTGATTCAGTTGGCAGCACCTTAGCTGAAAATAGCATCTTCAAAGCGTCCTGTTTACAACGGATTCACAACAGGAATGAGAGAAAGATTTAAGAAAATGTTTAAATCAGGGTACATAATTTGAGCCGCCACACCCACGAGGTGTCAGGTACCATGTTAGGTGCTAGAGACCCAGCAGTAAATAAATTGTGTTCCCTAAAATGTGAAGGGGGTGCTCTGATTTGGGGTTGTCAAAAGACCACTACTGCAAAGAGAGAGGTGAGCCTTATTAACATTTTAACCATTTGCTAATTGGGCAACACCAAGTAAAGAGGTCCAGGCATTGGGATAAAAGTGCTAGGGGGGTGGGGGGGGGAGGGGAGGGGACAGGGAGAAGGAAATGGTGGTTTACCCAGCAAGTTATGTTCTAGAGGCTTATCGGAGCATCGAGGCAGAAGAAAAGTTGTCTGAAACTGGTCAGACCTTAGGCCTCAGTTTTCTTGCCCAATGTCCTGTGAGTCTCCTCGGAGCTGCACATTCCTGAGGTCTGCTTGCCTTGGCTTAGGGGATCCACCTTGCACCTCCCAGCCGGGAGCCATTTTGGGACCCAGGGCCTGCAGGGCGGTTAGAGCTCCCCTCAGGGCCCAGCCCAGGGCCTGCAGGGCGGTTAGAGCTCCTCTCTCAGGGCCCAGGGCCTGCAGGGCGGTTAGAG
>JAKSZT010054400.1:2628795-2670706 GCA_026826555.1 Tolypeutes matacus
CCCTCTCAGGGCCCAGGGCCTGCAGGGCGCTTAGAGCTCCCCTCTCAGAGCCCAGGGCCTGCAGGGCAGTTAGAGCTGCTCTCTCAGGTGCCAGCGCCCGGTTCCTGGCATCCAAACGCTGCCCTTCATACCTGCCTGCACAGAGGCAGTCCTGTGCCAGGCCCTTCTCTCCTGAAGTTAGACACACCTGCCCGCCCCAGCCACCGCACAGGCTCCTTTAACTCGAGCGCCGACACAGGAGCCCAGGGACGGTCCCTGCCCGACGTCTTCATGCATAAAACACAGCGGGAGGCTGGGCCAGCTCGGCCTGGGGCGCCCCTGGCAGCTGCCTCTGGGCCAGTCAGGAGTTCAGGGGAGGCAAGGCAAGTTACAAGATAAAAGAAGTGAGCGGAAGCCTCGGATACAAAAAAGGAGAAGAGGTCTTGAAAAAAAATTTTTTTTTTTTTGCTTTTTATTGGCCTGGACCTGACTTCCGGGATAGCTGCGAGCCCCTTTCGTGGCCCTGCCGTGAGACGGCGATAGACCCTGACTCGGGGGCCATGGTGTTACCTTCGCGACTGCACTGGGTCAGAAACAGGCCGTGGAGGGAGCGGATCCGCAGGCGGCGGCTCAAACGTGAGTGTGCCCGGGCCCGGCGCCCGCTCCTTCTGCAGCTCCCCCCTCATGCAAATCACCCTCACTTTCCTGGGCGCCCTTTCCCAGGAATGTCTCTTATTTTTCACCACTTCCCTCTCTCCTTCCTATTTCCTTCCTACGGCCTGTGATGTAATTCAGAGCACGCTTTGTTTCCAGTGGCAAGCAAGACAGGGCTCTTTCCTTTACTTCTCCACCTAGATGGAAAGTGCAAATATAAATATTTACAGCTGTGACGGGGTCATGGGAATCGGAACTTTCGCTTCTTTTCAGTGGGAACAAAATGGAATGTCCGCGTGGAAGCGGTGCCAGCGGGAAGCCAGGATGGGGTGAAAGGCTCAGCCAATCGGCTGGCTCTTACATTATCAGGCTCGTACTCAGGTTCCCCTGAGTCGACGGGAACTTGAGCCACGGTGGCTGTACTGAAAGGGAGAGTTCAGCGTTGAGGTAATCTGAGAAAGAAAAAGCATTCAGACTATATGCCGAGACCATTACCCATAAATAAGTAACATTAGTGTGTGTCCGTTCCTGGAGAGGTTTATTTAACTTGGCTATCAGCAGATTCAAATCCCCGAGAGGGAATAAGCTGCTGGGGTCAGTGAATGAAATGGGTTTGCTTTCATGGGCACCAGGCATAGCTCACTTTCTTCTTTCTCTGTCATAAGAAAAACAACAGTGCAACCGCGATGATAAATGACAACTGACATTTGTGCCCAATATGAGGAGGCGACAGGGAATGGTAGGGTCTGTGGTAAATGGGAAAGCACTTGCCCTGCCAAAGAGGCACAGCCACTATTCAAAGTCATTAAATTGTTTTCATGAAGAATGGGGGTTCAGATTGCCAGATTTTCCACCTTTTCAGGAAAAGCCAAAAACAAACATTTATAAACATTGGCAATTAATTTTTTTATTTTTTAAATTTTCAACGCTGTAACAACCAGTACTATACTCCTATGCAAAACTGTGGACCACCCGTTTCCAAGACGAGTTATTTGCTGGAGAGTCTTTCTTATGCGTTAAAAGCCCCTGGCAAAGACAGTTAAATTAAGATGAATGAGCGGTTTAGGAACTTAAGCCACGCTCTGGCAGGGCAAGCCAGGCTGGCTGGATTCCAAATGGCACACCACGAATAAGGAAACACATCCAGCAAAATACAGCTATGTATTTCCTTAATAAAACTGAAGATGCTATTAGGCATTTTCTCAGCACCTTCACCCCCTTGCACATCTGCTGCTTTCACTTGAGCCTACCTTGAATTCAGGTTCCAGTTTTTGTAACACCTCGTTTTGTTTCTATGGGAAAACAGCTGTGCTCTTACAGATTTAGGACTCCAGATCTCCTACGGGATGTGTCCCTGAGAAAGACAGAAGTATGGATCTGTGTTGTTTCACCAGTAGGGATGGAAAGTCAGCCTATACTCTGGAAATCAACCTGTGGGAAAAGGCTGCTTCATTATGGAGATTTTACTTAAATTAGGAGAGTAACTTCTGGGCATGGTATTGTGGTTTCTGCATGGTTCCAGTACGAAACGAGGTGCATTCATAGCTGTGTAATACAAGCTCATGTTAAGCAGGTTGGTCCTGCCTTCTTTGTCCTAAGTGTTTGAGGGAGGGAATTCTGATGGTCCTCCAGGGGTTAGCCCTGCTGTGTTAGCACCAACGTCAGGTAAAAATAGCAGCGGGATCAGGTGGCATTGTTTTGGGTTGATTTTATTTCCAACTCACAGAAGACCTGTGCAGGTTTGGAGGCAGAAAACTAGAAGGCAGTGAAGAGGGAGTGTGAACACATCGAAGAGGGAGGGGACACTGGGGGCAGGAATTGTGGAAGTCGTTCTAGAATTCCGCCCATCACACAATCCAGTTATCATCCTTGCAATGGGCCCCAGATTTTGTGCTACTGGAAAGGTTTTATTATTTATTTATTTATTTTTACTTTTTATTATGATAATTTTCAAGCACACGGAAAAGTAGAGAAAATAGTATAATGAATCCCATCTACGCATCATCTACATTTAACAGTTGGTAACCTTTTGCCATATTTGCTTCATGTACTTTCCTGTTGAATATTTTAAATAAATTACAGACTTTATGGCACTTCAGCCCCACATATTTTTTAGAGCACCTCTAAAAAATAAGGACAATTTTCTACACGATAATGTAATAAAATTAGCAATGATTCCCTAATATTACCTAACACAGCCCATATTCAAATCTCCCCAGGTAGGAACCAATTCTTAATGTGCTCTGTGTGCCTATAACCCTTAGCAAAATGCCTGGTCGTAAAGGTTTGAGTTTGATGAAAATTATACTCATAGTGAAGCAGTGATTACCAAAGTCCATCTTCCGTCCTTTCCCTTCACTCCTTTGACTCTGTAGTGGAATATTTAGGTTATTTACCAGACCATAGGAGGGTGGGGTGGAAAATGGTTGAACCCCAGTATCAGAGCTGTCTCCCCTGCCTAGGGATGTTTGTGTTTTAAAGAGGCTATCAGAGAGGGAGAGAGTCCAGATCCCTGCTAAGACCCGAATGCGCGATGCGGGGGGCAGGCGTTTTGACGAAGGGGATCTGCTGATGCCCTGTCAGCCATATCAAGCCGCTCGCCTAGCTCCGTGGGTGCCTGGTCTTGCTAAAGGATAGCAGTGTCAGAATGGGGTACAGGAATGAGGAGTGGGCACTGATAAAAGGCTGCCCCGTGTCCCTTTCTTTCCTTTAGTCTGTCATAATTAGGGGAGGCTAAAGGAAAGAAGGCCTGGATAATGTCTACGCTTTGGTATCAGGGAGATTGGGCTTCCAAACTTGCTTCTATCACATCTTAGCTATTGGCGGTGGGCAAGTCCCTCCAGCTCTCTGAATGTCCCCTTCCGTAACCGTGAAGTGGCTGTGATGATGATACCAACCTCACAGTGGTGTTGGAAAGATTAAAAGACATAAGCTATGCCTAGCACCTAGACATGGTGATGCCACAGCTGTGCACTGCCCCGACTGGGCTGGGAGGAAAACACCATGCTGGAGAAGGCAGCTCCTCCTTCCCAGCCCGCGGTGTCACCCCCACCCGCACCCCCTCCAGCCTGCTCGTCTGCACCACACCAGGCAGTAGGCAGCCCCAGGCATGCCAGGGAGACAGTCGGGCCCAAATGTGGGGTGACTCCTGTTCTTCTGGAAGATGCCCTGAGTGCTTTCGCCCCAGTGGATCTCCAGAACCGTGTTCTGTAGAAGTAAATGCAAGCAGGCTACGGAGCCCGTGTGGAAGTTATGGCTTCGGCTCCCTGAAAAGTTGAGCTCTGTCTCAGCAGAGCTCTGATGGAGGAGGCCACAGGGACACTCTCTGTGGGACCCGATCAAAGGAATGGCAACGAGTTCTTGCTGTCCCATTGAGAAACCACAGTGACGAAGCAGACAGCGGTGAGGAGTAGGGAGGGTTGCCGTGTCAGAGATACTGCTGGGGGCCTCCTCCCAGCGTGAATGTGACCTAGCTGTCTTGCGTTGCTTCTTTGGCCGACTCCTGACTCGGTGTGCGGGCAGTCTTCAAGGGACCCTGGCCAGGCAGAGGCCCGAGTTCCGCCCCCTGGGCTGTGGTTGGGGGTGTGGCTGTGATTTTGAAGGGAACTGTCCCGTCTGCAGTGTCCTGGACTGTGGATTCAACACAGGAAAGTGAGAACCAGCTGGTGATTCTTTACCCAACGTGGGGCTTTCAAGGGGACGCTGGGTCGTGGAAAGGGTCTCAGGGTCTCCTCTAAATACCTCTGGCCATCCTGATGCGAAGCTGAGGCCAAAGGAGGCCCCGGGAGGCAGAGGAGCCCGAGGCAGGGGGAGTTGCAGGCACCTTTGCCCACAGCCTCCATCAAGCACGGCCGCCCCCTCTGCAGATGTCCCCTCTGCAGATGTCCCTGCTGGCTGGCAGGTGCAGCCTCACCTGACAGAGCAGCCTCCGCTTGCTTAGGCCGGCATCCAGCAAGGGTCCACAGATGAGGTGTCGGGCCTGCCCCCTCCCCTCTGGGATTTTGCATGGGCTTTGGGAAGCCATGTGGGTGCAGATTTAGCTTTTCGTCAAGGATCCAGACACCCACACATCCTAGACCAGGACAGAAGCCACGTTGCTACCTTTCCCACCCTGCTGGCTTAGCAGCTTGCTGTTCTGACTGAATCAGAAGTGCCACCAAATTTCAAATTCCTTGTGCTGCAGTAGCTGGCTTCAGGCTGGGTTTCTGTTTTGTCTCATACCAGGCGAATCCCTCTGTTGGTTTGTTTCATTTAAAGCCATAAACATAAAGATTTGGGAGGAGGTAGGTGAGGGCTCACCTCAGGTGTAAAAAATGAAGGAAGAAGTCAGTAGAACATTCACTTTCATTCACAAGCCACACACCTTCCGGGGCTCCAGTCAAGCCACCTGCCAGCCAGCCAGCAGGCAGCCCCCAGGCTCTGGCTTTCTCCCCAGTTCTCCTCTGGTTTGCCAGCAGCTCTGCCAACTACGGGGAATGTGATCCTGTTCTGTTTTAAGGACTCTACTGTTGATACTGACGTAAAAATTATTTATATACCTTCAAACATGGCATTACCCATTTTGTCATCATCCCGAACGCTTGCTTCCAGAGAATTCCAATCCTCCTCCCCACCCAAAGAAGTGAGCCTGTGACCGCCACTGCCGAATGCCCAATTCCCGCTTGGACTGTCAAGGGAAGACAGGATGGGAAACCCGAGACGGGGAATACTTTGAATAATTCAAGGGGCTTCTGTTGCTTGTGAAAGGGCCCTCTTTGTATGAACCGCTGATCTGGACAGATATTTTAGCTGTCTCCAGCCAAAGACACACAAAAGAGAGGGGGCGGGGGGAAAGGGGAAGGAGGGGAAGAAAAAACAGTTTACAAAAACAAAAAACAAAGTGAAAGTGACAGATTACTGGACTCAGAGCTGGGGGACGGACTGAAGTCTTTATTCTCAGGTTATTTGTTTTTGGACAGATCTAAAGAGTCTAAAAGTTAAGCACTAGGATGACAACTTGGTCCCTGGTTGGAAGCAAAAAAATTACCACAGTAGCATATTTTCTCATTAGCATTTTCTTCACATATTAAGCTGGGGGCAAGGATGATGCTGGAGGATGGAGCCACCTTGAAATAAGTGAGCCTAAAATCAAGCCACTATGTGAATAGCACGTTTTCCTCTAATGTAATAAGATCCAAGAAAATGTTTAACTGCCTAATAGGTTTATATGATAAGTATATCTATATACATCTATACATGTGTGAGCACGTATTTGTATATGTGTGTATGTATGTATGTGGGTTTGCGGGTGTGTACACCAGTTGTCATGATTGCCACTAGTGTGACTGCAAACTTGGAGAGTAACACTAAAAAGTAAACATTTTTATTTTGTTTTAATCTGATATAGAGATCACGTGTCTTTGTTGTGTAAGAATCAAACAATACAGAAATGTATAGTAGAGAGGGACCATCATTTAAAATTCCCAGCCCATCTACCACCAGCACACTCCACACCATCAGTGGCCTTATAGCATAATACTCCCATTTCTTTTTAAAAATATACTAAATATATTGTTTAATAACATCATAATAATACCCTGTTTAGCTACTTGTTTGTTTTATTTAACAACATAACTTGAATACCTTGCTATGTCAGTAAAGAGCGGAAAATGTCTTCTGACTGGAGCCATACAGCTCAATCAAAATGACTTGCAGAATTTGGGGAAGTTTAAATGCATCTAGTCCGATTCACTTATTTATATAAATAAAATGATTATAATTGTAAAAGTGGATTGTAATGGGTGGAGACTGAAACTTACACTTAATTATTCATGTAGCCTGTGTGCTTCTCTGGTCACACAGGGCCACTCCTTCAGCCCACAGGTGGTAAAGCAGGGTGTTTAAAAGGCCAGGGTGATCGGGGGAGGGTATGTGTCTGTACTTTCAGAAAACTGTCCCACAGTCATTTGAAGGGGAAGTTTTCATCCCCCACCAAAATGAAAGGTGATTTGGAAACAAGACTGCCTCATTCAGTCCCAGCTTGCTTCCACTGGTGCTTGTTTTCCAAGGTACCAGAGACATCATGCTGGGAAGTGGCCGGCTTGGCATTTATCTCAGTTGTAGAATGGAGTGGAAAGAGGCTTCCAAGAGCTGAGGCTGCAGAAAAAAGAGCTAGTGGGCAAGATTTAAAAAGAAAAAAAAAGGAAAAAAAAAATAGAGCCCATGGAAACCACTGTATTTGCTTGATGATAAATACATGTAAATGAGTCTGCAAAGACCATCAAGAAATTTTCCCCCTTTGAACCAAGGTGTTGCTTTACTCTTAGCAGGATAGTTTCAGAAAGGAGAGACAAGATGTGCTTTTATCAGAGAGTGTAGTGGTTTGAGATTATTTTATGAATCCCAAAAAGAGAAAGATTATGTTTGTAAACAAATCTATTCCTCTGAGTGTGATACCCTTTGATTACATTAAACTTAGTTGAGGGGCCCTTGATTAGATTACCTGATAAGATCGATTTCGGGCTTTTGATTGGCCTACATCAGTGAGGTGTGTCTCAGGTTGAGTCTCTGCCTCCTTGCTGGAGCTGATATAAAAGGAGACACAGAGACACACAGGCAGACAGGAAAAGGAAGCTGCCATATTTGATTCTGCCATGTGAGAGAGAAAACAACTCCAGTTTCCCCCACAGCTGTGCTGCAAGGAGAGAACCCCCTGCGAGGCTCAGCCAGGAGCCTGCTCTATGCCCGGCTGCCCTCAGCTGAGCTCAAACCTCAGCAGAGATTGCGGCCATCTTGCTTCAGCACGTGGTAGCTGCCTCTGGTGAGAAAGTACCTCTTAGGGTGCTTCGATTTGGACTTTTTATGGGCTTGAAACTGTAAGCTTTTACCCCAAATAAACCCCCTTTATAAAGCCAACCCATTTCTGGTAATTTGCATCAGCAGCCCTTTGGCAAACTAAAGCAAGAGGGTATGACGGCAATTTTGTGAGCCCACCAGCAACCCTCTAAAAGTGAGAGATGGTGAAGAAAACGCATCAGATGTATTGTTAATATTTTATAACATTTTATTATTATTTTCAGAAGGGGGAAAAATTGAAAGAATTATGCAGTGAACACTCATAACTACCATCTAGATTCATATTTTACTCCATTGCTTATCACGTTTCTATCCATCAATCATACCAATCCATCAATAAGTCTTATTTTTTAAATGCATTTCAAAGTAAATTGCAGACATCAGAGCACTTCACTCTAAACATTTCAACATATATGTCATTCAATCTTTGTTAGTATTTTTTGTCAGGTTTATTGAGGTATAATTTATATAGAGAAATATTTGCCTTGTAGCTTATAGTTCTATGAGTTTTGACAAGTGCCTATATTCATGAAACCACAACCCAGAACAAGATATAAAAGAGTCCCATCATCCCCAAAATTCCCTCATGCCCTTTAAAGTCAACCCCTTTTCCCACTCCCAGTTCCTGGCAATCACTGATCTGTTTTTTGTCCCTGTAGTTTTGCCCTTCCCAGAATAACTTATAAATGGAATCATTCAGTATAGAGCCTTTTGAATCTAGCTTCTTTCATTTAACTTAGTTCATATGAGTTTCATCCATGTTGTTGTGTACATCAGCAGTTTGTCTTTTTTCATTGCTGACTAGTATTCCATCAGTGAATATATTTTTATTAGATCTAATTATTTGCAAGTGGAAAGATCTCTAGTCACCAAAAAGCACGAGACAAACAGTGTTCATCAAAGTGGACAAACCCCAAGGTCTGGGACTTCTGAATTCTATTCATGACTCTGTTCCCTTCTCAAGGGACTCTCTAGGCAAACCTCAGACTCTACCCTCTCTGGAATTGCACGCGCCTCATCTGTGCCCTGGGAATACCAGTGGGGAGCTGCCCAGGGACATTACACACAATCAGCAATGTGCTTATTTCTCAGAATGTATTGGGCCTGGTGTCAAACCCACATTTTTTGCTTCAATGCCTTATGTGATTGCAGAACATGTACACAAGATAGAGATTGTTTTCCTCACTGTGAGACCTGCAGCCAGGCTGATGTAGAAAAGAGAAGGCAAGGGGGTTCAGAAGAATGAAGAAGGGGGTGGGCGCAGATGTTCTATCGTGAAGCATCTTACTGGCTCTGACCATACAGACCTAGTTGTGAAGGACGAGTACTCTGGGGTCGGCAGGCCTGCCCAGCTCTCTCATCTCCATTTCCTTTGTCTAACTCAAGTTAAAGCTCTGTGCGTTAAATAAAATAAAACAAAAGAAAAAAACAAAACAAAAAAAACTCTAAGCAATAATACCCTGCACACAGAAGGAAAAGAGTGAAAGAATATCTTTATTTCTTAAAAAAAAAAATCAGGTAGTTGAACTTTTATGTTTTTAATGATGTAACCAAAACAAACAAAAATCAATTCCCTTCTATTGCCACCCAGCAATTAAAATGAAGTTGTTTAGTTTCCAAGCTGAGAAATAGAATCTTCAAGGTGAGAATCCAATCTTTTTCCTTCACCCCTACTCCTAACTCATATCCATTTCTGTGTCATCTGAGAAGGCAACGTGGGGGGCTGCAAGGGCCCTGGGTGGGGGACTTGTTTCCTGATCTTGCCTCTGGTCACCTGTAAGACATCGTCAGCCCCTTCACGCTCTCGGGAAGTTGAGACACAAAGATTCCTTATGCCCAGGCTGGAAGCTTGTTCTTGGTTTCCTACCCACCCTTCTTTCACTGCCTCTTTGGGGGTGACCTCTCCCAGTGCTCTGCTTCCTTGAGGTGTGATAGTAGATGGTGTCTTCCAGTTCTCAGGGCTTTTCCTGAGATATTTGGGGGGAAGTGGATTTTGGTATCTAATGGGAACTTTATCTCCCTGTGCTGCACTAAACGTTCAGCTTCCTGAGAAAAACAGCACAAGGAAAACTATAACCAAATAGAACCTTTGTGAAATATCTACCCTGAGTCCCTGAATTATTTCATTTAACTTAGTTCATATGAGTTTCATCCATGTTGTTGAATACATCAGTAGTTTGTTCTTTTTCATTGCTGAGTAGTATTCCATTAGTGAATATATTTTTATTAGATATAATTATTTGTAAGTGGAAAGATCTCTAATCACCAAAAAGCACGAGACAGTGTTCATCAAAGTGGACAAGCCGCAAGGTCTGGGGCTTCTGAATCCTATTCCTGGCTCTGTTCCCTCCTCGGGGAAGTCTCTAGGCAAACCACAGTCTCTAACCTCTCTGGAACTGCACGCGCAATCAGAGACAAAGTGCCTTTGAACTCAGAGCTGGTGCTAGTCATAGGCAACCAGGCAACCTCCGGCTCTGGGTATACCAGATCCCTCTGCAGTCTCCTCCAGAGCCAAGCGAAAGCCGGGCCCTCAGGCTTCCCGCAGCAGCGCAGGAGTCCACCCCCTGGAGCCGTCTGCCCAGCCTGGGCTCCAGAGTAGAGCACTGTTCCACAAGCGCCCATTTCTCAGGGGACTCCAGCCCCGAGTGATGATCCCTTGACTCAGCAACTTGCCTCTTCCCACTTGTTCAGACTCCTTCTCCGACCTTTGCAGCAGAGGCTGGGGGAGGCACACAGTAGGGCGGGACAAGAGCTCCCCAATTGTACCAGGATGTGGTGACCACACCAGGGCGGCTGCTTCTTCCCAGCAACCACGGCGTGTCCAAGGCCACCACCCAGCTGGGGGGAGATGCCTCTCTCCACACCCAGAAGTGTCTCCCCTTTGTCAAATGGCCCCCACGAGGCTGGTGACCTACTTTTTTTTTTTTTTTTTTGCTTTTTTTAAAAACATTTTTTTATTGAAGTATATTGTTCATACATGACATGCATAAACAATAAGTGTATAGCAAAGATTGTGAACTTACAAAATAAACATACATCACATCATGCGGGGGTCTCATACATCACCCCTCCACCAGCACTTTGCATTGTTGTGAAACATTTGTTACAAACCATGCAAGAGCATCGTCAAAATATGACTACTAACTATAGTCCCTATCTTACATTTGGTGTATTTTTCCCCCAACCCACCCTATTTTTTAAAAATATATTTTATTACAGAGGTTGTGAACTTGCAAAACAATCATACACATGTGTAGAATTCCCATACAACACCCCTTCACCAACACACCACACTGTGGTGTAACATTTGTCACAGGTTATGAGATAATATCATCAGACTGTTACCACTAACCATGGTCCACAGCACACATTTGGCACACTTTTTCCATACTCCTCCATTATCAACACAGTGCATCTTTGGCATTGATGCAAGAATGTTATAGTATTGCTGTTAACCACAGTCTATAGGTCGCACCAGTTGTAGTAATTTTCTCATGCTTCTCCACATTCCCACCACCCTGCAGTAGTGATGTACATCTGCTCGAGCTCACAAAGGACACTCTTGCATTTGTACCCTCAACCGCAATTCTCATCCACCTCTGGGTTCACTGTGTTATTCAGTCCCTAGATTATTCTTTAGCTTTCTTTCAATTGACATTTACTTCCTCAGGCTACCCTTTTTTAGCCACAATCCCATTTATAAACCAGCTGCTACTCACTATAATGTATGACCATCTACTCTATCCATTTCCACACTTTTACAGACAAGTTAATTAAAGCTTCGACATACATTAAGCATCAGTAGTTCTTCTCAACCTCCTCTTATCTCCTAATAACCTATACTCTAGGTTTTAACTCCATGTGTTTATTCTTCATATTTATATTGCATATTAATGAGACCATGCAAGATTTGTCCTTTAGTGTCTGGCTTATTTTGCTTAGCATAATGCCTTCAAGATTCATCCATGTTATCACATGTGTCCCAATTTCATTTCTTTTTGCAGCATAATATTCCATCTTATGTATACACCACATTTTGTTTATCCATTCATTGGTTGATGGACACCTGGGTTGTTTCCATCTTTTGGCAATTGTGAATAACACCACTATGAACATCAGTGTGCAGATGTCTGTTCGTGTCATAGTTTTTAGTTCTTTTGGATATATTCCTAGTAGAAGAATTGCTGGATCATATGGCAGTTCTATATTTAGCTTCCTGAGGAACCGCCAGACTGTCTTCCACAGAGGCTGCACCATTTTACACTCCCACCAAAAGCGAAGGAGTGTTCCTATGTCTCCACATCCTCTCCAGCACATATATTGTTGTCTGTTTTTTTTAATAATGGCCATTCTATGCTGTGTTAGATGATATCTCATTGTTGTTTTAATTTGCATTTCCCTAATAGCTAGTGATAGGGAACATTTTTTCATGTGCTTTTTGGCCATTTGTATTTCCTCTTTGGAGAAATGTCTATTTAAATCTTTTGCCCATTTTTAATTGGGTTGTTTTGCTCTTTTACTGTTGAGTTGTATGATCTCTTTATATAGAATAGAAATCAAACCCTTATCAGATATGTGGTTTCCAAATATTTTTTCCCATTGGATGGGCTGCCTTTTCACCTTCTTGATGAAGTCCTTTGAATCACAGAAGTGTTTAAGTTTGAGGAGGTCCCATTTATCCATGTTTTCTTTCGTTGTTCACACTTTTGGTGTAAGGTTTAAGAATCCACCACCTACCACCAGGTTTTGAAGATGTTTCCCTACATTTTCTTCTAGGAGCTTTATTGTACTTGCTTTTATATTTAGGTCTTTGATCCATTTTGTGTTAATTTTTGAATAAGGTGTGAGATAGGGGTCTTCTTTCTTTTGGCTATGGATATCCAGTTCTCCCAGCACCATTTGTTGAATAAACTGTTCTTTCCCAGTTGGATGGGTTTGACAGGCTTGTCAAAAATCACTTGGCCATTGATGTGAGAGTCTGTTTCTGAGCCACCAATTCGGTTCCATTGGTCTATTCCATCTATCTTTATGCCAGTACCATGCTGTTTTTACCACTGTAGCTAGGTAATGTGATTTAAAGTCTGGAAGTAAGAGTCTTCCAACTTCACTTTTCCTTTTTAAGATGTTTCTGGCTATTTGGGGCCTCTTACCCTTCCAGATAAATTTTATTATTGTGTTTTCCATTTGTTTAATAAAGGCTGGTGGAATTTTTATTGGGATTGTATTGAATCTGTATATCAATTGAGTAGAATTGACATCTTAATGATATTTAATCTTCCAATCCATGAGCATGGAATGTTCTTCCCATTATTTAGGTCTTTTTTTATTTCTTTTAGCAATGCATTATAGTTTTCTGAATACAAGTGCTTTACATCCTTAGTTAAGTTGATTCCTAAATATTTGATTCTTTTAGTCACTATTGTAAATGGAATTTTTTTCCTGACTTCCTCCTCAGATTGCGCATTACTAGTGTACCTGTTGACCTGTTTTAATTAGCAGGGCAGCAAAGAGTAATGGTGTTTCCTCGCTGCCCAGCATGGAGAAATAGCAACCACACACGTCGTCTATTTTTAGATGCTGGCCCTGGCTCAGAGGCCCTCTGCTTGTGGGCTTTTGTTTCCCATCTGGGTGATGAGTTTGTACTTCACCATGGAGCTCAGCCCCTTTCTAGCTCACCAGGGATTAGCTGTGTGATCTCAGGTGCTTCACTTACCTTCTCTGGGCTCTAGCTGCCTCGTCAGCGAAACTGGGCCAATGGATTCCAACACACACCACAGCTATGATTATTCCATGAGATCCTGTAGAGGAAGTATTTTGTCAGCTGTACAAAACTATACAAATACCAGTCTTTATTCTGGTCAATCAGATTATACTGTTACAACCCAAGTTTTTTAATTTAAACATATAATTCATGAGGAAATTCTTAATGGACTTACTCTTTTTGGTTTTAACATCTTAAAAAATGGGCAGCTGCTTATGGGAGCCTTGCGGTTCCCTGAAAATGCCGCTCCCAAGTGGCTGGCTTTGGCTTTGCGTCGGGACTTGTCCGGGAGGTCAGCAAAGAGGTCCTGACCCAGCTCCTCAGCGGCTACCATGGAATGGTCAAGTGGCCAAGTGCAAGGACTGACAGATTTTCTCTTCTTGGCCCCCTCCCCCACACAAGTATTTCCTCCAGGCCTCTGGTTTATCTCCTTTCATCTTCCTTTTGGAGGGAATTCCTGCTCCCTGCCTCGAGCTTTTCCTTGGCTCACCCCCTTTAAAATTGTTGTGTTCTTGCCTTTAAGACCATAGTAATTGCCCTCACACAGTGAATGGTCACCAGTTCAAAGAAATTGCAGGAAAGTTTGTATTCTGAATTCATATAAACAATTTCTTAAAAAGTTTCATTTTCTCCACTTTTAAAAATAAACAGAAAAGAAAAAGAAAAAATGTGCAGTGACTCAAAATAGATGATCAAAGTATTGCCCTCTAGATGTTTTCAGGCTCCTTATTTTAAAGGATAAAAATATGAAGGCTTTAATTCGTGTCCCCATTGTTTACATACTGAGCTTCCAAAGTGCTTTAGAAGATTAATCTCTTCAATCTGCTCCTAAGCCCTTTCGTTTTCTTCTGCTAAGCAAAGGTAAACTTTAACCTTCCTCCATGAAAATTACCATAAATCTGAATCAGTAAGACCTCAGATAATGAAATTTGGCTCTCCTTTAGACATATGGCAAAATGTATACCTATGTAAATATCTAATAAAGTGTGTAACAGCCAAATACAACAAATGGAAGCAATTTCCCTCCCCTTTGCACACAAATGCCCTGATTAATCATAAAGCACTGAAAAATAAAAAAAAAAAACTTTTATGCAGCCTTTGGTGTTTCTGTTCACCCTTTAGTCTCACCTGTAAATAGCATTCATTTATAAAATCATCTTGCTGAGCACGATGCTTTCAAAAATCACCCACCTGTGACTCAGAAACACCAACGATCTCTGTAACTTTTAATTGCATACAATTTCTTCAAGTTCCCTTTGTTCGTGAATACACTCTGCAATTTGGTTGCAAAATACCATGTATTAAGGCACAACCAAAACAGCACCTAGAGTGCTAAAGAAGCTCACCAAACACCACAGTCCTTCCCTTCGAGCCCATTTCAACCTCCTTCTGCCCTAATCCTTGACCTCTAAGAAAACTTGATCCCTCACTCTTCCTCAACAATTACCCACTAGAGCAGGGCTTCTTAACCTTTTTTGTTCCACGGACCCTTTTGACAGTCAGGAGAAGACCACGGACCTCTTACTAAGTCCACACTGTACTATGTGTTATTTTATAAATATATCACACCCATCCCAACATGTCTCCACAAGAGTATGTTTTTTTTTGTTGTTGTTGTTTTTAAACTCAAGCCCACGGATCCTTTGCTAAGAAGCCCTGCCTTAGCACGGAGTCTGCCCTCACTCACTCCCAGTGCAATGAATCGAGACCGTCCTGGCCTGTCCGTGTGAAAACTTCAGATACCACTGTAGGCCTTCATCTTCCTGAACTTTAGAAATCGCTCTTTAGTTAGTGGGGTGGTTTATGAGCATTTCCTCTGGCCTCTATGTGTTGTTGTCTTCCCCAGTGTGAAACGTCTCCACAATAATATATATATATTTTTATTTCAATTCAAGCTCACAGACCCCTGGTTCAGAATCCCTGCCCTAGAGGTACTAAGTGAAGGGAATGATTCCTCCCTGAAATCCAAAAACAGTGTTTCCAGGATCACCTGGAAACATTTAGAAAAAGCCCTACTGCTTTTTATATTTTTAACCCTGAAAAAAAGTTTCATTGCTCTAATACCCAATGTTCCCCAAGAGCTAGGCTTCCAGCACACAATTTGCAAAAGAAAATTTCTATATAGATCCAAGGTATTATCTCCAAGTTGCAGAAAACGTAAAAGCCACAGGCACTTATTTGAATTTCTTTGCCTTAGAAGAATTTTAAAGTAGGTTTTAATTTTTTCCCCTTGAATATATCTTAGTTCAAATTCTAAGAACTCCCACCATCCATGGGAACGTGAGGGCCTGTGGGTGGGAGTGGGCAAGAAGCAGTTGCAGTTACGTTACAGTTCAATAAAAAATCAGAGGTCTCTATCACCCCTGAGCCTCTCTTTCCCCTCCCTCCTACTCAGCCTCTCTCTCTCCACCCTCCTCTTTCTTTCTTGGCTCTTCTTCCCTCTTTTGCTGTGAATATTTGCAGGTTAACTGGGCGTGCCACACGTCTCATGACTAACCCAACGATATTCAACCCAGAGTGACAGATTTGGCCTCCAAGGATATTGTATAGCTGAAAGAATGGCACCTTCATTTTGCAAATAAATAACTAGAAACATAGAAAATAGCTTTCCATACAACCATAGGACACACCATGGTGAAATACCGATGGATCACAGTAGGCATAAAAAAGAAATTGAAGACAAGGCATTGGCAGAAGCTAGCAAACATGCCAGCCTTAGCTAAGTCCAATGCCCCATTGCTCTGTGAGGTCATGGGAGTGGGGAGACCTGAGCTCTATGAGTCAATATCCTGGGGAGGGGGTGAGTAAAGGTGGCACTCTCCTTCTTCTAAGAGGGTCAGACGTCAGTCTGGGGCCAGGCCACTTCCAGAAGGACACAGAACTGGAGACCCTCAACCATTCCCTTTCTCTGACTACTCTGAAAATGCCATTTACTGGACATCCATTTCCATAACTACCATCCACTGCTACTTACCCAAGACAGAAAGGAAAAGATGTCCTGTTGGAACATGCTCCCCAAACTCTCTTGGCAGGGAGGCCAGAAAATTACAAGGACCGAGGGCTGGTTCAAATGTGCATGATGATCACAGTCTACTTGACAGAAACATTCACACTTCTAAAAATAATGCACACTGTATTTGCATTCCCTTTTTTTTACTGCTTTCAACTGTCTTTGACAATTCGTAAAAAAAAAATCCTAAACATTAGAAATATAATTGTGACTGAAGGTAGAGTGTTAGATATATGTGTTACATTTAGAAGAAATTTATCGTCCTTCAATTGTGAATGGTTCAACAAACTATAGTATATCCATACAATGAGATGTTACTCAGAAATGAAAAAGAATGAACTATCGATGCATGCAACCACATGGGTAAGTCTCAAATGCATGATGCTAAGTGAAAGAAGCCAAACTCAAAAGGCTACATATGCTATGATTCCCCTTATATGACATTCTGGAAAAGGCAGAACTATAGGGGCAGAAAATGGCTCACTAGTTGCCAAAGGCTGGGTAGAAGCGTTGGCAAGAAAGGGGCAGGAGGGAGTTTTTTGTCTGATGGAACTTTTCTTGATTGTGGTAGTGGTTACACTATTGCATGCATTTTTCAAAACTCATAGAACTGTACTCTAAAAAGGGTGAATTTTGCTCCTAAGATTATACCTAAGATGGGAAACGGATGTGGCTCAAGAGGTTCGGCATCCATCTACCATATGGAGGGACCGGTTTAAAAAAAAAAAAAAAAAAATTATACCTAAGAAAAAAGAATGTAGATAATCCCATGAAATTTTACGGATTTATTTCTACATAGTTAACAGGTTTTTTTTTTTTTTAAGGGTAAATATTAACTCCCCCTGTCACCAACCTTCTTACAAACCAATTATTTGATTCAAAGAATTAAGGAATTTAGGGCTATTTCATGTAAAAGGGTAGACGTCCTTCTGGTCCCTTACTAACTCACACTGTGAACAAACTCCACAGCCAAATGTCAACAGCCTCCACAGTCTTGCCATATTTGTCACAACCTGTCTCCCCAAATTCCCTCTTCTCCAGCCGGGCTGGTCTCCTTACTGCCCCTCTAATACCTAAAACTTCTTCCATTCATGCCTTTTTCCGTGGAGTTGCTTGTCCAGGAATGCTCTTCATTTTCCCTTTCTTCATCCTTTCCCTCACCTCACTCCCATCGTCAGTGAACAGCCATGAAGAGAGCGATTTCCTCTGTGCAGAGGATACAAAGAATTAACTAACTATGAACCCTGTCCCCAAAGAGCGGACACACTCTATAGTGTGAAAAGTTGTGAACTTTGTGAAAAGTTGTTCAGATAAAATTATGTGTGGATTTTATTTTCTTTTGGCTCATTGGAGTCATCTCAAATTTTGACATCGGATACCTTTTATTTCATAATGAGAAGGGAAAGCGGAGATTAAGGGATTAATACGTGGTTTGAACCAGGGATTGTCAGCCAAATGTCAGATGCACAAAATTGGAAATTGTCAGTATCAGAAAGGAGACACCTTGTGGAAAGTTGTGCAATTTATCCTGAGAGTGTGTGCCTGTTTCCTTGACAACTTTGCCATATATTAGACTAATATGACTCTTCATCATAAAGAATCATAACTTCAGTGGATTGAAATACATTAAATATATAAAAATCTGAATTAATAATGAACCACACACAAACTTCATTGATCACCTTGAGGGACTGCTGGGCACTAAGTTAATATTCTAAAAATATTTTTAAATGCATAAATCACATATTTATCCTTTCTTTCCTGTATGAACTGTTTTTCAAGCAAACTAAATAGGTGAGGAGGGAATCCCAGCTTAAAAATGTAGACAGAATAATAGAATTTATAGAATTTTTGTAATCTTCATAAAATAAAGATGCAAAAAAACCCATCATCAATGGGTGTCAAAACTCTCAATGAAAGGTTATTGGGGAAAGTTATCGTGGAGGGATCCTACTGACAGCACTTGAATCCACCAATCAATCACAAGTGAGACAACTAAACGTTACATGCCTCGGACTTGATGAATAGGAAGCACATAGCATCACCTGTGAGGTGGCTTGCCAAAAGGTTGGACTGGAATCTAATCAAGATCTCATCTAATCTAGAACCATGCACTAGTATAGGGATTACAAGGAGTAGAGGGACGAGTTAAACAACACCATGAGGAAGCAATTAGCCCAAATCAAAATGTGGAAAATTCTACTGGACCAGTGATTCGTTTCTTCAACAATTAAGTGGTATTGAGTAAAAAGGCAGGGGGGCTAATCAAACCTTTGATGAAGGAATGGTATATGAAGAAGAATCCCCACTTTAATAAGTACAGAAAGAATAACAGAATAAGAGAATCTTATTTTCTAATTGAAATCTAATATTACCCAATGAATATTGTGTAATATGTAATGCTATTATAGATGTAATAATGGCTTGATTTATAGGTCCTTATCCATCAGGGATACATACTGAATTTTTTAAGGATAAAATGACATAATGTCTGGGATCTGATTTTTAATTTTCCAGAAAAAAAGTGGGGGAATAGATAGGAGAAAAAACTGGCTAAATGATGCTGATTATTGTTGAAACTTGGAAATGGCTAAATGGAATTTATATTATCATCTCTTTTTTGTATGTTTAATATTTTCCATAAAAAGTAAAAGAGAAAAGAAAAATAGTTGTTTACTGAAAAAAATTACACAAACATTCTTTTCCGTGGTAGATTATTCTGGATATTATTGGGTTTGCTTCAGCCAGAATTTCAAATGTTTCCTCTATGTTTCTGATCCTTCAAGAGAAACAATCATCACTTTACTACTTCTTTAGTAAGAACTAATAGAAGCTAGTCAAGATCACTACCTGTTGGGTTTCAAATTGCAAGGTTAATGCAAGATCTCTGGGTAGTCACCACTAGGTGGCGACTCGTTTTTTCCTAAACCCAACATAAAACATTTCTTCAGAATTTAATTGAAAGACACAAAGATATATACAATACATTATCCACGCGTACTGTTTTTCTATAAAAGCATCATCTCTCGATAATGATCGATTTTTACCTTTTATTGACAAACTAAACACAATTGTTATCAAGGACTCTTCAACTGTTTGTTTTCTCAGGAGCAACTGTTTTTCGTATGGAGAACTTTTAGCTTTCTCTCACCTTTGAGATGTTTTCCAGGATTTATGTAACTCTGCTTTATTTATTTCACACTGTACAGTAATGATTAGTTTACATTTCTTTCTTTCTTACTAGGGTGTGAGCTCCTTGAGAACAAATAAGCTTATTTTCCTCTTTGTAACCTTGAACTGGCAGCGTTTGGTTTACAGTACAAGCTCAGCATGAAGCCGGTGCACATCCATGGGGCTGTGCCAGCGTCCGTGCTGCTTCACATCCCGTCCATTGCCACAATGACCAGAGTTTCCTGAGCCCCCACACCACAACCAACACCGCTACCCTGGGCTAAAACACAAGAAAGGCAAATTCACAAACCCAGCCCTCCAGGATTTTACTATTTGGTTACTATTCAGTTTCATGGCCAAATTAGAGAGAGCTTTAGGAAGGTCTAAAACCACAGGCTCCATATACGAGTGAAGGATATGGCAAGACAAGACCAGAAGGGCTTTGTGGGAGGGGGGGCACCTGAATGAAGTCTTGAAGAAAGGACTTGATTTGAACATATAGCTAAGAGGAGAAAATCTGCAAATGCGTGCATGATTGCAAACACAAAGCCTTCAAGCATGCAAAATAAACAGGTGGAACAATCTAGATGTAATGCAATAGAGAATGGGGAGGACTGTGGCAAACTTTTATGTCATTTCTTTTAAAACTCTACCAGCGCCTTTCCCCGCGCACATGAACACTGCCTGCTGACTGGATGCCAGTTTGCAGTTGCTGGAAGAGGAAGGCTACTTTTTTTTGCTCTTTATTTCCTTATAGCCTATCAATTTACCATGTCTAAAACTAATACCCAGAAGGCGACAGCCTTGTAACAGCCTCTCCAAGAATACACACACACACACACACACAATGAGGGTATCTTTCTCCCTTGTTATTTTCCCCTGAATTTTTTTAGAGACCCAGAATTAAAAATTGGAATTATTAAAGGTTTTGTAATGACAAGATAGAAATGCAGAACTAAAAGGAAGCAGTTTAAAATTTTAATGTCAGAGCTTATTTGATGAGTGTTCATAATTATAGGAAGGAAAAAAATGAATCAGTTGAAGAATATTATTATCAGACGTGTACCTTTTAGTCATATGTCACTCTCAACACTAACTCCATCTCTAGTTTCTAAATGTTCCCAGATTCGTGAATATTTTGTCATTGAACGATCAAAGACTTTATTTTCGTTCCTTCTCTTTCTTCTCTCCTTAGGTGTTTCAGCAGCAATTAAGTCATGCTGTGGAATGTTCGTTGCAATAACAAATGTCATGAAAATTGAACATAAAGCTAATTTTACTTCTCATGAATAGAGTTCCTGTGGTTTCCCCTCAAAGCTGATGGAGTGGATACATTCCATCCTTGTTTTCCACTTTAAATGGCTGAGATTTGCTGTCAGGGATCCAGCTTCCACTTGGTTTAAATTGTTCAACATCGTGGGCTTATTCCACAGCATTCCATTCTATTGTCCTGTGCTGTGAGAACTGCTGGACTGAATAGCTGTTTATTATTTATTTTTGGAACTGCATTTTCAAGAGAAGGCTTTCCAACCACGATTCCCTCATGTTCTATAGGCCTACACAAGACTCTTCCCCCTTCTCTCCAGTACAGAAGAGAACCCCGGAAAAATCTCCACGGAAAACCAGGGAAATTTACCTCTGGGAGGAATAAGGAGGAAAGGCGCTTGGTTTTTTTTTTTTTCCAACTGTTGTAATCCTGTTTGGCATCAAATCGTAACCTGGGTATAAAAAGGAAATGAGGATTTGGTGAGAGCAACCCACGGCGTTGCCCTGAAGTTTAAACGGGGCAGGGAGGAGCCTAGGAATTATCCACCAGCTCAGGGACACGGCTGAGCCCACTGAGGACAGAAAACCCGGTTTCATTAGACTGCGTGGACGAGGCAGCGCTTCACGGCCCACCCCGCTGGGAAGGTTTAGCTGTTTTGTGGCATCTCCGAAGCTGCCGTGTAAATGGAGTGTGTGTCTGTTGCCATGACGACCAGCAGCAGTCGGCCTGGGCTTCTCAATCGAGTACAAATGTGCCCTGGAAGCGACGCTTGTCAGAAGTTGCCAGACTGTTTTCCCTCCTGGACTGACACAAAAGGTTTATTTAGAAGCTCCCTGCGGGCTGGAACTCAGCATTTGGCGGACGTGGATGACGCCGCTCCGGAGCTCTGCTCCCCTGCGGGAGTGTCATTTCGCCACCCTGGGGACAACTGCGTATGATTACAGAGAAGGGCCGAGTACAACCGCAGAGGCAGCCCTGCGGGAAGCGGGCTTCCGTGGACTCTGCCTGTGAGTCCTAAGGCTCCCAGGCCAGTGAGAGGCGCCCAGCGCCGCCGGCGTCCCTGCCCCTGCTCTGGCTCGTCAGGGCTGAGAGGGGCGAGCGGAGCCCAGCGCGTCCTCCCACCGCCCCTTCTCCACTCGTGTTCCCGGCCCGGCCGCCACACGGATGCAGCTCACAAACTCCCACTTCTTTAGGGGTGCGTTGCCTGCACGTGGGGGCTCCCGGCGTCTTTTCGCTTCTCGTCCCCGTCCTTCCCGCCATGTGCCATCTTGCCAGCACCTCCTTCAGACGTAGGGTGGGGGGCAGTGGGGTGACTGGGTGTTACCAGCCGCGCTCACAGGGGCCTTACGAGGCGGGAACCAGTGACGCGAGCTGTCTGTGGCTCCGCTTAAAGCTAATGTCAGTTAAGCCACCCTTCCACTAGCTTAGCTCGGAAAAGCCAAACGCCAGCTCTTTTTTAAAAATTATTTTTACCTATTATCTTTTTCTCTCAAAAAGTGAGTTACTGAGAGAGTCAGCTAGAGAAGACTGTTGGAAATTTCAAGGTCATCACAGTTTGATCTGGAGCCTACTTATGAATTGCAACTTGACCCTTTGAAAAGAATATTAACTACATGAGGATTCAGCCACAGATTTTTTTTTTTTTTTTATTACCCCACCCCCCACCCCCAGAGGGCTCCCTCGTGGGATCATCTTCCTCAGGAGGCACCGGGAATCAAACCCAGGGCCTCCCATGTGGGAGACAGGTGCCCATTTCCTTGAGCCACATCTGCTCCCAAGCCACAAATTTTTGATGTGTCTTTAAGCAAGTTGTTTAAACCTATGGATCTTAGTTCCCTCATCTGTAAAATGAGGGAGTTGGATGACATTGATTCCGAGATCTGCTCTAGGTTTTCTGGAATTCTGGAAAACCTAAGGCCCCAACCTTGCTGATGCATTTTAATGAATGAGGGCTGAGAGCTGCTAGGTTAACTGTAAGAGAGAATTATTAATGTTACCATAGTAAAAAAAAAAAAAAAAAAAAAAAAATTATAAACTGGAAAACTAACATTTAAAAAAGAGAAAATCATTTTTCAAAAAACAAGACACTTACCATTCCCACATCTTAGGCCTGTACCCCTTGAACATGTCAACCTCCACCTCCTCACTTAACTCCCCACCCCACATTTAAAAAAATATGAAACCAGAGAAGAAACTACAAGTTCCTGGCGTGAATTATTAATTTACTTCAATTCAGTGTGGCCATCTGTTGTAGAAGGGATTCTAACATGGAGTGGGAGGTTGAACTAGATGAACTCCAAGTCCCATTTGAGTGCTAACTTTCTGACTTGAAATGTTGATGTTATAAATCTTAATTGTTCAAAAGAACCAGCTCAGAGACCACCTATAGCTAGGTCACAAACTTGTGGTCTGTCGGTGGAACTCAGCTCACAAATGTTTTGTTTGGTCTGCACAAGTTTAAATTTTTAAAAATTTAGTTGTCAGCATTTAGTAAGATATTACATAAAAATCCACATGTCCAGCTTCTATTTTTAAAACTGGGAAGAGTAGGCAAAAGTGGGCTTGTGTTCCCACATAGTAACAATCCCCTGGTTCTGAAGCCGCTGCCGCGTTGGACAAAGCAGGCCCACCCCACCCAGTTCATCACACCCTGCGGACTGGGGAATTGTCGATACTTGGCTTTCCGGCAAGTCAAGGACCACCAGCTGTCTTCAAGACCACCATTGAAGAAACACTCTTCCCAGGAAAAAATCATTGACCTTTCAGAGAACATGTCCTGAATATTATCCCATCAAAAGTTAGAGCTTCCTTTTGAGGATCTGTACTTATTTAATGACTAAAAAGAAAAAGAAGAAAAAATCTGACCATAGATGAACATAGATGACAAATATCTGGTAGTGGGATGATATTTTTGCTTGTTCTGTTGAATACCTTGCTCTATGCCAAAGAGCATTCTGCAGCTGCTCACTTCTCTGGAACAAAGGGAGAGAGATAAATCAGGTTTCCAGTAATTAACAATGGAGCTACCTGATCAGATCACCCTCTTAAATATGACAACAGAATAACTGAGAGTCCTGGAGCTTACCATTGATGGATGCAAGGATCGTGCAATATGTTTGTTTTTTTTAAAACAGCTTTATTCAGATATATATCACAATCCATAAAATTTACCCTTTTAAAGGAAGGCTTTTCTTATATTCCACAAAGTTGTGCACCATCACTACTCTATAATTCCAGACGATTTCGTCACCCTGAAAAGAAACCCTATTTCCATTAGCAGTCATTTTCCATTCCCACCAGCCACCCTTATCCCTGGCAACTACTACTCTACCTTCTGTCTCTATGGATTTGCTTATTCTGGATATTTCCCATAAATGGACTAATTCAATATGTGGACTTCCGTATTTGACTTCGTTCCCTCAGCATAACGTTTTCAAGGCTCATTCTTGTTGTAGCATGAATCAGTTCTTCCTTCCTTTTTATGGCTGAAACACATTTGTTTATCCATTCATCAGTTGACAGGCATTTGGTTTGTTTCCACTTTTTGGCTGTTATGAATTTTACCTCCATAAACATCCAGGTACATGTCTTTGTGTGGATATATGCTCTTTGGTGTATAACTCAGGTATATAACTAGGGCTGGAATTGCTGGGTCAAAAGGTAACTCTATATTTAACTTTTGAGGAACTACCAAACTCTTTTCCACAGTGGTTTTGTACCGTTTTGTGTTCCCACCAACAATATGTGAGGGTTTCAATCCCTCCATATCCTTGTGTTTTTTTAAATTTTGGCTATCCTAATGGGTGTAAAGTGATCTTTCATTTTGGTCTGATTTGCCTTCACCTAATGAGCATCTTTTCATGTGCTTATTGGGCTTCCATATATCTTCCTTGGAAAAATGTCTATTCAAATCCTTTCCCCATTTTTAAAAATTGGGTTATTTCTTTTTATTGTTAGTTTTAAGAATTCTTTTATATATTCTGGATACAAGTCCCTTGTCAGATGTATGATTGGCAAATATTTTCTCCCTTTCTGTGGATTGTCTTTCCCCTTTCTTGATAGTATCCTTTGAAATGCAAAACTACAATTTATTTTTTTGTCACTTACATTTTTCATGTCATATCTGAGAGACCATTGCCTAAACCCAGGCCACAAAGATTCAGTCATAAGTTTTCATCTAAGAGTTTTATAGTTTTACCTTTTACATTTGGGTCTATGGTCCATTTTGAGTGAATTTTTGTATATGGTGTGAGATAGGACAATGCAATCTGTTTTTAATAATTAGGAAGTTGATCAATGCCCCAGCCTCTGCTTTATTATTGTACACAAAAGTATGAAAATGCAGAATGTATATAGAGCTTTCCTTAGATTCTTAGTGAATTACAGAAACGATACCATGAAATTAGCTTCATCCATTGGAGTCTAACATAGGCCAACTAGAGTTCCTTGATAAACTTTTACTTTGCAGAAGCGCAGACTATGTGACTCTATGACTATTGATATATTCAAGAGTTCAGACAGAGGATCCAAAGCACTGTGGCAGGGATTGTGGAGTTCTGGCCGTCCCTGCCTCATTCCCAGTGACCCCCCCCCCCAAAGCCTGGGTCCTGGGGAACTGCTCTTCCTCTCTGAGAGATCTCTTTGACTCCTAACTCCATATCCTGCTGTAGATTATCTTTCTGTCTCTCTATGTACATGTATAAGTATCTACACATATGTCTGTGTGTGTGTATATATATATATATATACACACATACACACATATATATGCATGTATATAAAATCTAATTTCTAACATAAAATATTAAATGTATAACTACTTTTTCTCATTGGCATTTCCATTCTGCCTCAACTGCCCCATTGCTAAATTCTTCCTTTTTTTTGTTAAAAAAAAAAAAATTGGAATTTTCAGAGATCCCTAGATGAAAAGGTGAGGAAAGGGATGAAATTGCAGCATGCAGTCATATTGGAGGAAAAGATAGAGGGGCTCAGATTCAAAGCAGGGTCCCCACCAAGAGAACCTTCTCCTTGAAGCTCTCCCCATCCACCCAGGAGAGTTAGTCACCCCTTATCTGCATTCCTATATTAGACTTGGACACATAATTATAGCATTTAATGTATGGAATGGATGGTAATCATTTGTTGACATTGGTGTCCTCCCTCTCTAACCTATGTGCTCCTCAGAGGCAAAAATTTTGTCTTATTAATTTTTGTATCTCATCCTTGCTGTCTAGTATTCTCCCAGGGCCCTAGTAAGCACTCAAAAAAGAAAGAAAGAAAAAAGCTGGTTTTATAAATGTTTGCTGTGGAAGGAACCCTCCTTCTTTCTTTCTCCTTCTCTTTCCTATTTGCCTGAATAATATAATTGCTCACTTCCAGGATCTAGAACACAGACTTGTACTTGTGAAACACAAACAAATCCTGGACTTCCCCATAGCTCAGTCTCAGGATAGAGTTCCACTTAACGAAACACAGTCTAGTAACCAAATATATAATATAAAAATAGTCCCAGCCTCTACCTGAACCTCTTGAAGAACATTAAAAGGGATTCAGTTCAGGGAAACAGATGTGGCTAAAGTGATTGGGCTCCTGTCTACCATATAGGAGGTCCAGGGTTCGATTTCCGGGGCCTCCTGGTGAAAAGCAAGCTGGCCTGCGCGGAGAGCTGGTGCAGCAAGATGATGCAACAAAAAGAGACAGAGGAGAGACAATAAGAGACACAGCAGATCAGGGAGCTGAGATGGCACAAGAGATTGAGCGCCTCTCTCCACTCCAGAAAGTCCCAGAATCAGTTCCCGGTGCCGCCTAAAGAGAGGACAAGCAGACACAGAATAACACACTGCTAATGGACACAGAGAGCAGACAGAGAGCACAAAAACAACCGGGGGGGGGGGGGGCGCCGGGCGATAAAAAAATAAATCTTTAATTTAAAAAAAAGGAATTCAGTTCATTACCTACAGTAATACCTGAAACAACAACAACAAAAATCCCATTTGGTTCCACTTCAGCTTTCTTTTATCTTGAAAGAGCTCTCAGTCCTCTCCTAAATATCTTACTCCTAACCCTGCCCTGGAAACTCCTCTAGGGCCTTTGCTTCCAGCTCTCCTTCCTTCTGTCTGGCCACATGGACAGTGAGAGACGTGTGTCCTTCCTTCCTCAGTGACTCTGAATTGGGAGGGGCCCTTCGGGAAGTGTAATTCTTTCCTTACTCTGCTTTTTCCCCAAGAAATTATCATGGAGAATTTCTGGGATTCTTCCCTATGCTAAGCCTGTAATATTATTTATCTCATCGATTGAATAGAATTTGTGGATGAGTTTGAGAACTTGACTACTATTTAAGACACAGCTTCTGTGGACAAGTCTATCATGTGTTCCAAACAACTGATTTACAAACTTTTGAAATACAACTTATTTGTAACTTGGGGCTGTCTGTGTGGTAACTAATCTTATGGTTTTTTAACTCTTCTTTCGGTTTCCTGGTTTGAAAAAAAGTTCAGTCAAAGTTAAACGTGAGGAAACGTTTCCTACTACTTCTCTGGCATTTTCGTGAACCTTGGAAAGGGACAGAAATGAATGGTTCTGGAGAAATTTGGCCTTCAGGGTCTGAAGAAGACTGCTAAGAGGTTCCTTTTGTTTAATAAGCCAAATTAACACCTCAGGCTGGTGAATCTAAGATTGAGTCACTGGAAGAGGGCAAGTGAGTTCAAAGAAGGCATTAGTCAAGGGATGGTTGACAGGCGAAGAGGCTGAGGTAAAGAATGCTGTATTCTCTCCCGCCTGCCGCTAGGAAGCAGGTCTTGTCTTGTTTCTGACGCTGGCCCTGTAAGCTGCACTTCCCTTTGTTAATCCTTCCCCCAGGAGGCCATCTTCACTGCAGCTTCTCAGCTCAGAGCAGCAGGAGGCACCAGCCAGCAGGCCCTGGCACGCCTGTCAGAGCTCCAGCCACTGCTCTTACCCCGTGGCTGATGTGAGGCAGCAGTGGGCGGGGAGAGCTTTAGCCAGCAGCTGATTCCATCCCTAACAAGCTGTGTGAGCTTCAGCAAGTTAGTCAACCGCTCCCTGCGGGGGCTTCTCCACAAACCAAGTGGAGGTAATGCCTGGTGAACTCACCTCCTAGTTCAGGGCTTCTCGACCCTAGAGGCCTCGTAGGAGCACCCAAGGAGATTTTTTTTTTCAAAACCAAGCCTGAGCCCTACCCAGACTAATTAAATCCATGTTTGGGGGGAGGGGCACCTGGGCAAGAGTATTTTTTAAAAAGCTCCCCAGTGATTCTCGTAAGCGGCCTGTCTTAGAGAAGGAAATTAGAGGCCTGTGAGAAGTGCTTTGATGCCCATAAGTCACTACACCCATGAAAGATGGCATTATCTGGTCATTTCTATTAAACGGACCCTCTGGGTTTAATTTACAACCTAAGGTGGGTAAGTTGCTGTCCTAGAGGAGGAAAGGGCCTAAACCCTGGCTCTGGCCCTGGGGCATCTCCCTGGCTCACAGCAGAGTGGAGCCGTGTTTCCCCTGGAGTTTTCTGCTACGTGCCGTGGACGTAGGTTACTCCAGAGCGTGTGGCGCCGTGCCCGCCCCTCGCCCTCGTGGTGGTGGAAGGCCTCCTGCTGGACTGGCATCTGAGGGCCCGCAGCACGGGGGCCACATCTTTCCTGCCATTGTAGCTGAGCTCGGTGCCAGGCACAGAGAATAAAAAAGTGCCAGCAGGGCCTGAAGGAGGAGAGGGGGAGCGCATCAGGCCCGGGAGCGTGGCCAGGGTTCCACCTGGGCCTTGAAAGGTGCTGGGGGACTTCAGCAGAGAAGGGGGTGTGGGAGGAGCGGGGTAGAGATGGTGCAGGGGAAAGAGGAGAGCAGAGGTGCCTGGTGCAAGGCATGGGTGAAGAGCTGCGAGCCGTCAGGGGACACGGTGGAGCGTCAGGACACGGACCGGGCAGGGCCTTCCGTGCCTCCCCAGCAGCTGGAAGCTTGCTCGCTAGACGAGACTGCCAGGAGATTCCAGACAACTTGAAGCAATGCATGGAGGGTTCCGGACAGATGTGGATGGTTGCTGTGGCCGCAGGACCGAGGATGGGCTGGAAGGGGTGGAGACGGAGGCAGGGAAAGAGATCTGCCAGGTCCGACTGCAGGAGCAGGAGCAGAGACAAGCCCTGGGCCAAGAAGAAAGGCCACCCAAGGTGAGTTCAAGCGAGAGGAAGGACCCATATAAAAATGCAAAGTGCTTTTTGTGGGGTTTTTCGTCCCCCACCGTCCCTTTAAACTTTATTGTGGGGAGAGGGGTCTTCTTTGCCTCTGAATAAAGGTTGGGCAGGCCCACAACTTTTCTGGTCACTGGCAGATAAACCCTCTAGTCACTTGCCTTGCAAAAACCTGCTGGATTCAGAAATTCAAATGCCCAGACTCATGGAATAGTCAAAACTCAGAAGACTCAGGGGCTAGCACGGTTCTTGCTTGGGCTTCTCCTACCCTGGCTGCACCTGATCTGGCTCTCTTTGGGCTGCTTATGCACGAGCACTGCGGGGATCCTCCTGGCTTCCCTTGCAGCACAAGCAGCTCCTGCCTCAGTGCCCACGTCTGCAGGGACACCCTCACGGACCGCTCCCCCCACCTCTGGAGGGAAGGTCCCACAGCAGCTCTTTCCTGCCTGAGCCTTCAGGTGAGTTAGTGAGCCCTTCACAAGCCAGGACCCTTCTCCCTAGTGAAATCAGACCCAGTCCTGGCTCTACTTCAGCCTCTGTGAACAGTACTGGTCTGAAATGGGTCTTATGGGGCTAAAATCAAAGTCCAAATCCCTTCTGGAGGCTCTTGGAGGAATGTGTTTTCTTGCTTTTCCCGGCTTCTAGCAGCCTCCTGATTCCTTGGTGGCAGCATCGCTCCAGCCTCTCCTCTGACTGATTCTCCTGCCTCCGTCTTGTAAGGGTCCTTGTGAGTACTGGGACCCACCCATTCCAGGTAATCTTCCCTTCCCAAGATCCTTAATCACATCCGCAAGTCCCTACTGTCTTGTTAGGCAACATCTTCCTGGGTTCCGGGACTGGGACAGGACCGTTTTTAGGGGCCCACCACTGAGCCCACCACATTTGTCTCGGCACGTCGATAGAGAAGAGGCAAGACAGTCCCGCTGGGCATTCCTGTCCCAGGCACTTCCAGCTGGTCTTGAATTGGATGCCTGCCTTGTTGGCACTAAGCACAACCAGAAATAGAGGTGGGAGCGCAGATGTGGTGGGGGCAGCTGGGGACATAATGAGCTTGGTTTAGTCGAGGTCCTTCCAGAGATCAGCGTGGAAATGTCTACAAGACCTGGAGGAATAGGTCTGGGGCCCAGGAGAACAGCCTCGGCTACAAACAGGAGATGTAGATGGGAGGAGGCAGTGGAAGCCATGGGGTGCCTAAGACGGCCAGGAAGGGGGAAAGCACAAAGGATGAAAGGGGTGGGAGGAGAGCAGAGAACTTTGAGAGAGGCAAAGGGAGAATGAACTCATAATTATGACAATAATAATAACTGCCTGTACATCTAGAAAGCAGAGCTTTATGTGATCATCTCTTGCTTCATTCCTGATTACATTTTTCAGTATGTCACATTCACAATTTATAAAGTAAGGATTTGTCATGGTAGCGAGTGCCAGTGGTGGGCCAGGCTCTGTTCAGTGCTGGGGATCAAAACATGAATCAGAGGGGAGCGGATGTGGCTCAAGCAGTTGAGCACCTGCCTCCCACGTAGGAGGTCCTGGGTTCAGTTCCCGGTACCTCCTGAAAAAACAGAAACAAACAACAAGCAAAACAATCGAGGTTAAAAAAAAAAAAAAGAAACCAACTCAGGGAAGCCAATCCGGCTCAGTAGTTGAGCGCTAACTTCCACATACGAGGTCCCAGGTTCAATCCCTGGCTCCAGGTATCCCGCCCCCCCCAAAAAAAAATCAGTGGAGTGGGTGTAACTCAGGGGTTGAGTGCATGCCTCGTATGTACGAAGTTCCAGGTTCATTCCCCCCGTACCTCCTTTAAAGAAAAGAATCAGAAGCTGCTCAACCCTGCAACCTAGAGGAAAAGACAAATGTTATCAAGTAAATGATAACCCTCTGGGGTGCAGAACATGACACGGGTAGTCAAAAGGCCCAGCTTACCAGGCAACCGTGGTATATCCTTTGTTAACAGTGTTTTGCATTTCATATTCTCTCCTTCATCTATTGAAAATTAGAAGATATTGGTCATTTTCCTCAGCAATGTTAGGGAGCCCCAAAACAAAAGTCCATGTTTTCATACTAAATCACAGTGGAAACTTAGGAAGGTTTATTGTTCATTTAATTGCCCCAGGCCCTTGGCTACGGAGAACCCTCCTTGCCCACCCTACCCCACCCCAGCTCCCTTATCCCTCCTCAGCCCTGACTTCTGGTTGAGCAGGAGGCCCACTGAGGACCTGGGACTGAGATTCCGTAGCATCTGAATCCTAAATTGTCTAGGCTTTCATCCGCGGCAAAATTTGTCTGTTTTCCCCAAAAGAGAAGTGCTGCCTGGCAGCCAGAAAGGAGATTGGAAGTTTCCTCTTTCCCAGCCCTGCTTCTTATATAGCTGGGCCATATTTAGCAGCCTCTCTGACTTCCTGTTCCAATGGCTTCCTCTCCCTGCCGGTAGAATTCTCAGAACTCTTGCGTCTCTTGGAGGTCAACAGAAACTTGTGCGAGGCCACTGGGCAGTACAGCCGTGCCCTGCAGAGCTGACTTGAGCACCATGACTCAGCCGCCCTAAAGGACAGGAGGGGCTGAAATGCATGAGGAAGAAGGGGGCATTTGCAGGGCTCTTCTCCCTTGAGTTCTCCATGAAGGCTTGTCAATGAACAAAAAGTGCCAGGACGTTGGGGTCTGCGTGTGTGAGGCGGTGGGAGAACTTTGAAAAGGCAGTTGAAGCTCCAAGGCCACTAGCAAATACAATGTCATCTTCAAGGGAAAATTAGTAGCTGTTTGTTTACACTCTGCCTTTCCTTTAGGCTAAAAACATCCTCAGCACTGTGAGGCCAGGTCGCCTTTGTTCATTGTTTTAAGCCCAGTAGAGTGCTGGCTGGTACATTGCGGATTCTCAACACACGCTAATGGGAGAAACGAATGGAGAAGGCAGAATAGAGGCATACAAGCGCCCAGAAATAGTCATTTTTAAAAATAATTATTTGTATATGGATGGAGAAAGAAAAACTGGACTTTACATGCTAAGAGAAAGGATTAGGAGTTAATCTGGTTGTTTTCCTTATTATTTTATGTTATATTCTCATTTTCCTTTAATTATCTCTTGTATGTTTTAAAATAGATATCTTTTTAAGTGAGAAATCAAGGTTTTAAAAGTCTGGAAAGAAATATAAAAAACATAGCTATTTTTGTGTTGGGCATAGAACTATAGAGTTTCGTTTTGTTTATTTTCTGAATGTTCTATTGCTTTTATCATCTGAAGGCACTTTTTAAGTGGGCAGCAAGTTAGTGAACCAGTGTCATACGCTATGATGAGGGCTGGGACGCCAGGGCTCAGTGACCATGAAGAAAAGGTCCAGTTAAAGAGGAAGAGTTGAAGAGCTCTATTATGGTGTATTTCTTAATTGGTGAAAAAACACATCCACAGAGTTGGTTTTCCTTAATCCCCTTTGGAAATACCATTTACATTGGCCAGAAGCTAAATTGGCCCTTCACAGTTTCTTCATTCCCTTTTACAGGGAATGCCTTCTGATTCTGTTCATGGGTACGGATTTTTTTTCCCATTAATTTGGATGAAACAGAAATATCTTATGCTTTTTCCAAATGAAAAATTATAAATTCTGGATATTTGGGGATATTTAGGAAAATGAGAACACAAAATATCCTTGTGGTGTAAATTCTATGAAGACATTTGCAGGTAGGTGGTCCTAATAAATTTATTTGTAATCTGACACAGGAGTGCTTTGAGCTACGTTTGGTCTGACTGAAGTGGCATCTGACCTCAGACTAAGGACCACATTCCATGGTCAGCCTTCGTAGATGAGAGGCCCAGGACCTCTTTGGAGTTCCCCCAGGAGGAGGCACGCCAAGGCCTCTTGGCTTCACCAATAGGCAGGGAAATTCTCTGGGTGCAAAGCTATTAGCTATAGTTTAAGGGTGGAAGTGATCACCGAAGAATACCATGGTGCTGGATTTAATGAAGAAGATGATATGGAAAATCAGTGTGTATGTGTGTGTGTGTAGGCTATTTGGAAATACTTGGGCAATCAGCTGATGACTTGAAGTATAAAATATTTGAACGGTAGTTATACCAACACAAAAGAGGAAATAAATGTGAGAATTGTAAATCACCTAAAGGAAGGAACTGGGAAGGGTTTTCTATCCTTTTGAAGACTGATGCCAAAAAACCAAAATTACTTGGGGGAGTTATTGCTTAATGGGTACAGAGTTTCTCTTCGGGGTGATGAAAAGTTTTGGTAATGGATGGTAGTGATGGTAACACAACATTGTAGATGTAATTAATGCCAGTGAACTATATACTTAAAATGATTAAAATGGCAATTTTTATGTTATATATGTTCCCACAATTAAAAAAAAAATAGGTGCCAGTTAAACACAAAAATTTGCCATGGATTTTCTCCTGAGACAATCCTATGGAAATTCTAAAAGGTAGTCCTCAGTCTTCTGCGTCTCCTGGAGGTGGGGTTGTGCGGGGAGGGGGTAGGCACTGGCCTTGGGTGCCTAGGAGAATCTTCAGCCCCTTGCGTAACGGAGTCTGGCTGGCTGAGTGGGGATGCCTGGCTCGCTCTGGCAATTCCCTCGGGTCCTGATGCTGACTACTGTCCAGTCAGTGTCTGTTTGCAGGCTCTCCCCTCCCCTCCTGGCAGGAGAAAACCTGAAGTGGGGTGTAGAGGGGTGAAAGTCAGGGTGGGAAGCTCAACTGTGAGTGGCGAGTGATTGGAATTAAAGGAGAAGCTGTCGTCCCGTCCAGGCCAAACAGAACTGCTACGGCAGAGCTGTGCTGGGACCACGAGGCAGGTACTATCAGGCATAAAAAGACTTCTTTTGCTCGCCTCTGATTATGTGGTTTTCGTGGTCTAGGCCTCTCTGTGCTTACCAGCTAGTTCATTCTTCCATTTCTGTATCCATCTCAACCACCAGGTCGCAACCGTCTTCCCACTTTAATTCCCAGCTTTCATTTCTATTCTTGGGGTCTGGGCATTACTATGGTTTTAGCTATTTTCCAGACGTGTTGCTTTTTTCAGGTATTCAGTCTTGGGAGACTGAGACACAGGTGACAAATTAACGTGCTGATTTCCGCTGGTTCAGGGCTGCTGAGTGCCCACGAGCTGCCCACGGTTCTGCAAAGTCCACTGCTGTAGGCTTGGAACTTCTAAAAGAGCCTCAGCTGCTTCTCTTTGTGCTCTGCTCTGCTCTCACAGCAACATAGTAAACGAAAAATTGTGGTAAACGGCCACAACTGCAACAAGGACAGATTTATTAGAATATTTTCAACATGTGAAATCAGAAATACCATTTGAGCAAATAAGCACCAGAAGTAATATTACATTCACCTGTTGGAACAGGCTAAGCTTGGAGAAAGAACAAGTATAAAAGGTATAAAAAATTAGGATTGGAATGGGAAGTAAAACTACCTTTAAAGTAGATGACGGTTACTATGGTAGGTTAATTCTGAAAACTGAGTTTACGTAGGCCAAATGAAGGGAAAGCATTAAATGAAAATGTATCTCGAGATATCTCTTACCCAATGGCATTCTCATAGTCAGAAGTCAAAACTGTATTTTCTTCAAATTTTTTTTTCAATTGCTGAATGATTGGTGTTACGTTTTAGAAAAACACATTCCAGAGAGATTATTTAGAAGGTTTTTAAGACTTGACCCTATATAGAAGGGCGAGAAGTGACTTGCCAGTCTTTACTCTGTAATCTGCACAATAAAAATAACAGTAAATGGCAAACAGGTCTAAATGTGCCATTACCTTAACCACAGAAAAATTCTCAGGAGCTACAACCCATGTGAGCTTGTTTTAAACCGCTTTTGTACTTGGATCTTTTGTAAATCACAAACAACAAAGCTGACTGCAACTGCGAGAGAAATACACACCTCATTTCATGTTGGAAGTTTAATCTTCTTCCCTTGAAAGTGCCCATGCGAGGAGATTCTCACCATCACGTTCTTTCACTTGGAGCACACGAGAGGCTCGTTGGGCTGCCACTCCTCCCACACGTGGCGTCCGTGGGTGACATGGGACAGGTGGCCACGGCTGAGCCCACTTTCATCCTGGCCAAAGCTGAGTGTGATCCAGAAAGGAAGAAAAATTCCTTCTTTATGAACGGTCATAGGTCTAAAATAATTAGATGGTCTTCCAAGAGCACTGTTCCTTGTGCAGTTTCTTTCAGAACTTGAGAAACACTTGAAGTATAGATTTTGTTTTCCGTGTTAAAGTGCAGGAAGACGAAAGGCATTCCATTCCCTGAGTGCTCGCTGGATGGGTGAGCAGATTCTTCTCATCATTTTTGTGGATTTAAATTCTATGAGGCAGAGGACACAATTTATGTCCTTGTCCATAGAATTTATGCTTTGCCAGAATATATAACATGAAAAGACCATATATATAGTCTTGTTACAGGGTCATCTTAATCCTTATGTAATTTTTTGTTAAATGCCATTTGCTAAAAGTTCCATTTATGCCTATCATCTAAGAAAAGATTTGATAAGCTGTAGCCTTAGGATCTAATCCAGTCCACCCTGTCTTGTGCATAGAGTTCTACTGGAGCACAGCCAAGGTCACTTATTTACGCATTACCCAGTGCTGTTTTCTCCGTGTAATGGCAGAGTTAAATGGTGGCAACAGATGACACCGCCCCAAAGCCTAAAACCTTTGCTGTCTAGCCCTATACCGAAAAAGTTTGCTGGCCCCCAATTTAAGTTATTAAAACTTTATAAGACTGTAAAGATATATAGTCTTTGTCTTTATATAATTGTATATACATATCTGCATATGCAATTATATAACATGTATTTACAGATGTAAATACATATGCCTATGTAAATATATGTGCAGCCACATATCAGCATGTTTATAAGCAAATACACAGGCACACGTGACTATATGTGGGTCATGTACATATATGTATACATGTCTGCATGTAAAGTGTGTGTGTATGGCCACATGCTCAAAATTAATTGAATTCTACATAGGCCATCGCTAGGGAACCATATCTTTCATTGCACCTGAAAAACAATTTGAGGTCCGCGGCCCCTTTCCTGAAACTCTTTGGTTTTGCTCCATGGGAGTGATGAAATAATGCCTGTTGGACATACAGAAAATGGGATCCTTGTCTCTTTCACTCGTTGTTCTGTCTCTGGAGAAAGCGCCCCTCTGAGGATGCTTGGAGGCCAGAACGCAGCCAGTATTTCTGTGCTGCTAGTCGAGGCTGCAGGGGAGCTTCAGGAGCCTCAGGGCTGGCCCTTGGCCAAGCGGGGTTGACACAAAGAGCAGAGAAGAAAGGACAACACCGGAAGAAAACAAAGGTTGGCTGCCCTCGAAACCTAAATAATGTCCTTTAACATGGGCTAACTAATTTTAGTTTGGAGAGAAGAAGTGGGGCATTTAGTGTAGATTGAAACACGAATGCAAACCCCCCAACCCAATTTTTCATTCATTCATTTATTCACTTAACAAATGGCTGGCTGAGCACTTACCGTGTGTCAGGCACTGGGCCAGGCCCCAGGGATATGCAGCCCCTGCCCATCAGGAGCCGAGAGTCCAGTGGGGGAGAGGGATGAGTGGCACTTATGTTTGGAGGAGGGGAGTCACATGGTCAGCACAGCAGCCGCAGAGCCTCCAGGAAGGCCACGTATCCTAGTCTTGAAGCCTTCAGGGAAGCCTTCCTGGAGGAAGCAACCTCTGATTGAAAGTGAAGGGAAAGAAGGAGCTAGCCAGGCAATGAGACACCAGTAAGAGTCTTCTAGGCTGTAAAAGCAACTTGTCAAGGCCTAGGGTTGAGACAGACCATGGTACTGGGGCGATACAGGTGGTTTCCATGGCTGGGGCCAAGAAGGCAAAGGGTGAGTGGCTGCCAGGCACTCTTTGAGCTAGAAGGCATGCAGTCAGCAGGTGGCCCTCTCCCCCACCCCCGCCTTCATTGGATATCTGGGATAAATGAGGAGGATGGGACACTGTGATTTAGTGCCTGCGGCAAAACAAAGAATTTGGCCTATGATATACACTTACCAAAAATCCTCCAGTAGTTTGCACCAAGTGGAAAAATTAATAAAAGCGCTGTGATTGAAAAACACGACTATCGCCCAATCTGTTCACAACCCTCCTAAAACTGTCTGACCTGGCAGGCTCAGGAACCTCAGGTTGACTGAAAACAATTATTCCTGTGCACAATAACCCAGATTTTTAATATTCTCTCCTTTTTCTTTCTTTTTTTTTTTGCTTACAATTTAGTTTGTAGATGAGACCAGACAGGTGAGAAGGAGCCAGGCAATGAAAACCTTGTAGAAAGGCTTGGAGCACGAGAATGCAGAGAGCAAGTTTTCTGGCTTACAATATCATTCTAGCTACAGGTTTGAGGGTAGATTTAAGATGTTAAGTCTGCCATGGAAACATCTAGATTTACACAAACCCACCAAAAATATCAATCAACAACATTATTATTAATTTTATAAAAATGACTTAAATAGGGTAGTATATAGGAACCCTGTTTTCATGCAGGATTTTTCTGTAAACTCACAACTTCTCTAATTTAAAAAAAGGTATAAAAAAAGTTTCAGAACACAAAATCCCTGTAAATTAGAAATACATTGGTAAACATGGATTGATTTGTACATGTGTCTGATTGTATTTGATTATGCATTTTTCAAAAACACATCCCTGTGTTTTTTGCAAGCTATCATTTGTTTTGTTGAGTCCTCAAAGACTTACTTAAACAAGTTGATGAGCATTTCAGATAGAATATAAATCGCAGGGAAAATAGTTTTCTATCCAGAACACCAAGAAGCAAACAGATGGAGGAAGTTAAGAGAAAAATTAAGTAGAAGGGAGAGAGAAGAGGGACTTGGCGGTTTAGGTGTAAGGGCTAATGTACATCTGCAAATCCTTCTCGAATGCTCTCCCCTTCACCTGGAACACTCTCCACTCCACCTAGCAAATCTCAAGGCCCAGGTCAAATTCTACTCCTAAGATTTCTGATTGCTCCAAAGCATCCAGTCTCCCTCTAGGTTCTAAACTAGTGGCCCTGACACTGGAGCATGCATTGGAATCACTCAGCGGGCTCGTTAAAACACAGAGTTCTGGGTTCCGTAGGTCTAGGGTGGGACAAGAACTTATACTTCCAAGCTCCCAGGTACTGCTGGGGTCCACACTTTGAGAAGGGGTCTTGTTAAACGGCAACACTTCAGTCTCAATCGGTGGTTCTTGGCTTGTAATGATTTTGCTCCCAGGAGAACTTTGGCCCTGCCCGGAGACATTTTTGGTTGTCATAGCTGGGGGAGGAAGGTTGTACTCGCTACTGGTAGCTGGTGGGTTGAGGCCGGGGAAGTTGCTAAGCATCCTGCGGTGCAGTGCCCAGACAGCCCCCACAACCAAGAATTATCCAGCCCCAAATGATGTCAGTTGTGCTCTAGTCCCTGCCCTAGTCTGAGCCATACAGTCCAGACACCATTTTAGACCTTTTGCTATGATTTCTTGCTATTGTAAAAATTGCAATTCCTTGGCGGACAAGCACTATGTCTATATTGAAGTTCTGAAGCTCCTTCTCCTCTCTCAGAGTTAAACACCACCTCCCCACCCTACCTCCAAATGCCTAGCAGTGTTGGCTACTTAGCGGGCTCACAGTCAAAGCTTTTTAAAAATGAACTGTTCAGAAATGTTTCACAGCAATGAAGGTGTTGGTGGTGGGGCGATGTATGGAAGCCCTGTATGATGCTATGCAGGTCTGTTTTGTAAGTTCGCAACTTTTACTATACACTTATTGTCATGCATGTGCATGTATGAATGACGTACATCAATAAACTTTTATTAAATAATTAACTGTGCAGGATCATTTACGCTAGGAGTTCTCAGTGTCAGTGGAACATCCGAATCACCTGGGGAGTTTAAAACCACAAATGCCCACATCCCACCAGCAAGGATTCTAATTTAATTGTTCTGTGCTGTGGCCTGAGTATGGGGAGTTTCTTAAGCTCCCTGGTGATTCCAGTGTGTAGCCAAGATTGGGAATCACCGGAGGCCATCCATGCTAGCCATCTAGCACTTGAAACTCTAAAAGCCAGAGGGACACTTGTAGCCTCTTGGGCATGTGTATGATTGCAGCTAAAGAAAGCCTTTTATTCCAAAGCAGGTTAGACCCATTAAAAGTAATTTAGTAAGGATTTGTTGCATTCCACCTATGGGCTGTGTTATGCTACATGCTGGGAATACAAAATTGAAACGTTTAGGAGCTCGGAGGTGAAATCAGCACACTAAATGTTAAAACAGAAGCATGTGTAAAGTGCCAGGGTCACACAGGAAGTATCACAAGGCAGGGAGGGGTTCACTCTTCCCTGGGGGTCCGGGGGTGTGCAGGAAAGGGTTCCCAGAGAAGGCCACATCTGAACTGGATCTTGAAAGTAGATGTCAAGTACATCAGCGGGGTCAGACACATTTAAAGGAAGCAGGAAAGTGGAAGGAAAGAGGGTTGTTGGTGGGGCCACTTCACCATGCACAAGACTTTGGACTCTGTGGACAAGAGTGTGCCAGGGAAAGCATTCCACAACGGCAGCCGGCTACCCGTCAGACCAGGGACACCAGCCAACAGGCACAGCTTGCCGTGCCGACTAGGAGCCATGCTGACCCATTTCCCGTGCTAACTGTAAATTGTCTTCACCCCCATCCTCACTTACAACTCATAAGGCATGTCTGTACCCTTTTGAGAAGCACACAACTAACGTTTTCCTTGAAAACTTAGCTGCAAAGTAATGCAAACTTGAAAAAAATTAGCCAAAAAATGAAGAGCTATTAGCCATTGTTGAAGAATTTATGGTGAAATCGCTTTATTCATATACTCTTGGAGGCAGTATAAATTTATATAATCCTTTTGGAAAGCAATTTTGCAAAACACTTTAAGAACTATCACAATATTCATACCCTTTAAACCAGTATTTTAAAAAACAAAATGCTAAATGCACAAAGATGTTTGTTGAAACATTGAAATATCAAAAGACAAAAAAAAAAAAAAAAAAAAAAACCCAACACAACCAAATCTTCAACAATTGAATAACTGAGTAAATTATGGCACATAACGGAATAAGATGTTACATGACCCATTGCAGAGAATAATTGTGAAATTAAGTAGAAACAAAATGTTTAAATCAGTTAGGATTATATTTCAGCTGCAATTAACAGACAGCCTGAACATAGCAGCTCAAACAGAGTTTATTTCCTCATAAAACAAGAAAGCCAGTCTCTGGTGGTCACAGAATAACTGCGAAAGCTCCAGCCATCACGTCTATGATCAAGGCAGGAAAAAGGGGCAAGGGAATTCCCTTTATCATGAAAGTGAGCGCTTTTTCAGAAGCACCCCCAGTACACATCCCCTTGTGTCTCCTTGGCCAGAACTGCCCCACATATCAACCGCTGTGTGACGGAGAGTGTGAGAAACAGCATGGCCATGATTGGTTCAGCAAACAATTCATCATCTAGGCTGGGACATTGACACTCTGAACAAAATAAGGGCTTTATTGGCAGGAGAGAAGGAGTGAATGCATATTCAATAAGAATATCTTTCTCTAAAACCAAATGATATGAACCCTATGAATCACAGACTTGAAAAATAGGTATGCATAAGTAACAGTTGGTGAGAGGAAAGATGCAAAAATGAAAGTGTTTTCTTGTATAAAATTATACATGTTTTTCCAAAATATCCTAAAACGTTAATATAATTTCTAAAAAGGAAACAATGCTTTGGTTTAGAATAAGAGACACCGAGAATTACTCCCCCAAAACTGTGGCCTTCTCTATACCTGCTCACCTTTACCAAAACTTGGTTTCAGTTCTCAAAGCTAGGAAACGATTCCTCGGTAGATGGATATTCTTTTCAAACTGAAAATAATGCTATGTTTATTTAGCCAATCATATTTGTCCTAAAGATCCTCTTTTTGCAATCATGCCTAGTAGGTAGCATGTCCCTGGTTTTTATTAACTTCAGACCTTCCATTTGCAAATAATCTGTTCCCATTCAGCCTGTCAGAAGTGTGTAGCTGAGGATGCCGATTGGATTTACTGAAGGTGAGGGAAGTCCCGGCAGTGCGTCGGCCAAGACTCAGCTGACCTGCAGCCAAAAGCGTCCAAGAGCAAGCTCCTGCTTTGGATGGCGGATCGGCTAACTGGCCTCTAGGGTTTCTTCCAGCTCAGAGTCCTCATTTATATAAGCAGAGGTTGTTCTTACTTGTTTAAATAGAAATTCCAGATGGTTATTCTCCCTCCAACATCTAAGGATGGTTGTGAAAATCAATTTGACAACTTCTAGCCTTATTTTAAAAATTTGAGCTGTAGTTTGCCAAGACTATGGTCAAACAGAAGCAGTTCAGGGACTCAGTATATAGTCCAATGCATACAACGAGGTACAGAGAAAAGGCCACTGATGCAGCAGGTAAGTTTGCTTTGTGCTCTGACCCCTCACACTCACTCCCGTGCCCGGTCTTCCACTGTGGCGGCACCCCGAGTCTCCCTAGCTGTGCAGCCCTGCGTTTCAGCGCCAGCTCAGCCGTTTATTTTATGTGCCCTCGATTCCGTACACCCAGCAAAGCTTACCAGCTTCTCATCCTTTACGAATCCTGCTGTCTGCTTCATGCCACCCAGCTCATCTGGTAACAAGGAACCTGTGCCTACGTGGTCCCGTTTCAGGTAACACGCTTGTGCTTAAACAGTGAACGGTCTCTGGAGACAATTCCTTAATGCTAAGGCACAATGGTGGGAATCCCAGGTTTCCGCTGCCCACCCCTAAGACGGGCCAGTGGGGAGAAGCTTCCTGGTGCCAAACCTCTGAGACTAGAAGATGTCTTCTTGCAAGTGTTTTAAAATAAAGGCCACAACCTGCTGGCATTTTGTGTGTTTGGCTCGCAGGATCGTTTACATCTGAATCACTGTCAGTGTTTAAAACCTAGGAGGGTTCACGTGTAAAGCCAGATTCCAGGAATCTCTTGAAGAAGCAGAAGGTCTGGCAGCCTGGGGCCAGCCTCTCTCCTGTCCTACTGGGGCCAGCCTCTCTCCTG